>JBBPBX010037986.1:0-19538 GCA_038048925.1 Garcialebias charrua
ATATTCAGCCACCTGTTTTCTAAGTGTCTTGTCTTGTGTGTTGCCTTCAGCCATCCTGGCTACTTCGGTAAGGTGGGTATGAGACATTATCACCTGAAGAGGAACATAGCCTACTGTCCCACCATAAACCTGGACAAGCTGTGGACGCTGGTGAGTGAGCAGACGAGACTCACCTATGCCAAGAAGCCTGATGGACCTGCCCCTGTCATCAATGCTGTGCGCGCTGTAAGTTTGAACTAATATATGTGGAAAGTGCGTTCTCTTGAGCATTTTATTTTTTATGGACTGAATAATTTTTGTTGGGATGTACTATATTTTTACCCGAAGATATTAAACTGAGTCATTTTGTTGTAGACTTAAATAAATTAGTCTTCGATTCTTTGTCCATTAAATAAGTTGAGATTAATGTGCAATGTTGCTTTATTTTTATTTTCCCCCAAACTGAAACATGTTGCAGGTAGAACTACTCCTTAAAGTACAGGTAGCCACCTGAGTTTCTGTGGAAGTAGAACCTTTACTTGCTACTTCTGCCACTCTCCAGTAAAAAAAAGATAGAAATTGGCCGTCGTAAAAGTCATTAGGGATCACAAAATGCTATCATCAGGCTATGTGGAATGATAAAAACTATTTAATTTTAAATAATAAAACAAAAAATTTGCTTATACAGGTAGTCCTCTACTTGCGACGGAGTTCCTTTCCTATGTGGCGTCGTAAAGCGGATTTCGACGTAACTCGAAACATACGTCCAAACTGCACCTTATACGTACAGTACTGTATTTTACCAAGCACTTGGTCTATCCTAACACAGTACCCTACATAATTATCAAAAAACACATACATTTAGGAGCCATAATGAAGGAAAAAAAGAGTTAATAACCTACTGGTATGCCGGTGAAGCTGTTTTCCTTCGTCCATCCGTCCCTCCGCTGTATTCTCCATTCCGTTTACGACGTAAAACCGCCGTTCAGCTCCCAGCTCATGTATCCGAGCGCAGCAACCTCTGATGGACACGGTCCGTCCAAAGCCGGCTGCCTGTCCAGCTCTCTTTTCCAGAGCTTTACAGTAAGGTCTGTTAGCATGTTAGCTCGTTGTTCCTCCAAGCTCTGCAGCTGCCTGTAGTTTTCCATTGCTTCGCGCTGTCCAGAGCTTTATAGTAAAGACCCAGGCAGAGCTCTGCGTACGACCTGTACGCCGCTCTACGCGCGTGTTCTGTGCGCACAAATTCTTGTCGTAATTTGAGCAGTTGCGCGCAGAGCGTTTACCTACGGAACAAACTGAGGTCGCTGATTGGTCATTTGCTGACCCGCCTACTGAATTGATTGACAGGTTGGGTGGGGAAAAAGAAAAAGGCACGAGCTGTCAGGCTGCAGCCGCTGCGGTGTTCTAAAACTTTATATGTTAATAAAAAGTTCTAAAAATAAAAACAGGGAGCGCTGGTCCTGCAGCCCACAGCCCATCAGGAAATGTTTAGAACCTCCCGCAGCCACGTAGGACTCCAGTTTAATTCGCTCGTGAGAAATTAATTAATTTCTCATCATTTCAGTCATGGAGCAATGGAGGAGGAAGCGATGCGATCACTTGACTTTTGGCAAAAAACAAAAGAAAAGCCCAGATCAGGGATGAAGAAGGGGAATTTAATACATTTGTGTCTCATACAAAACAGTCCGGTGCCGGGCAGTTTATTGTGCGACAACGCGCTTCGCGTACGCGGTCGTAAAATTTGAGCTTTGCGCGTTCGTGCCCTGCGGGGCTACGCTTGTGCCTCTGCGTACGTACGCCGTACAGCGGCGTACTGCCTTACGCAGAGCTCTGCCGGGGGCTCCTCGTCGGTCTGCCGGTCCAAACCATAAGGTCCGGCCCTGTAGCTTCTCCATCAAGCTACTGCTTCGTCTGTCAAAACCGGAAGGAACTCTGCTTTCAAAATAAAAATTTTCAAAATAATAGTTAAAAAAAATAATAATAATTGGAGATGCGCGACGGAACCACGAAACGTCGTAACTCGAGGACTACCTGTATATGGTTAAACATAAATTTATAGTCTTTTCTGTTTTTAGTGGAGTGATTTGTTGGACTGAAATTTTTACATGTCATTGATCAGCCAGCAGCGTTGAACATGCTCAGTTTTTTTATTCTGGATGCTGTGAGGTGAACATCTGACTCCACCTGCTGGAGGACTGAGCTGCTTGTTGAGTGTGTTGGAACAGGAAGGCCAATGGCAGCGCCCGCCGCTCGTTGGAAAACATGCTTTTACGGCAGTTTCCATTGACACCAGCAAAAGCTGCTGGATTTTTATTTTTTTATTTTAATGTGCCTTCAGCCTCTGTTCAAAGCAGTTGAATAGTTTGTGCTGCTCGTTGGGTTTTCAGGATTACATCCAGATCTTTTACAGTTAGAGTTGATGGTGAATAAAGGCCAGTGTGTGAGGTCACGTAAAACAATGGGATAGAAAATTATGTTTTGAGTACCCCTTCTTTAAATCATCAAACATCTCCACGTGTTTTGTCAGCATCCATAGTTTAGAAGCGTGATGCTTTATCCACTTTTTTCAAATCAAATGTTTGTTCTTTAAAATCAAATGTTTTTTCTGCATTTGAAAACACTCCAGATCCACATGTGAACAAATATTTGATAGTTTCTGCCATTTGGGCTTTTCTCAAGACCAGAAACAATTCAACCGGCGTAAATAGTTTGCTCTTCACGTGTGGAACCATAAAAAAAATTGGTCTGTGATCATTACTTCAAAAATATTGGAGTACTGTATTTTTATTTACAAATGTCGACTGTGTTTGGCCACAATCAAATGTATCCATTGTACCAGGTTGACTCCTTAGGCCGCTTGCTAATCACTTCAGTGGTTTTCTGTTTGCTGCTGGTTCTAGTCAAGCTTTTTTTATTTTTATATTGGAACATTTTTTAATTACAGTGTGAGCACTAAAGCTTCAGCTATTTGCACTTGTTATGGATGTTGGGAGGGGGTTTTGTGTGTGCGTGCGCGCATTCATTTGGCGCGTGTGTTAATTTTTGACAGAGTATTAACTTTTTTTTAATCTTTTTTTATTTTTTTTCCTCTACAGGGCTACTACAAAGTTCTGGGCAAAGGCAAACTGCCCAAGCAGCCCGTGATCGTTAAGGCCAAATTCTTCAGCCGACAAGCGGAGGAGAAGATCAAGGCAGTTGGCGGAGCCTGTGTGCTGATGGCATAATGTTCCTGTCCGACTGTTTTTTGAAAATAAAGTGTATAAACGGGAACAGTCTTGTATTTTTTGTTATGAACTTGAGTTGCTACAAAAAAATATTTGACTCACTGTGGCACTGAGTCAGATTAGGTGAATAAACATTTAAAACAAAATAAATTTTTCTTGTGAAATGTACTGTTGTACGACGTCAATGTTCGAGTTTACTGAGCCTATAGTGTTTAATTTCTAAAACTGTTTTAATGTGTGTGAGGAAAAGTGAAGCTCTCACTCCTGCCTCCATCCTTGTTTGCCCCTCTCGGGTTGTAATGCCGAATAACTTAAGAAGACTTGGCAATTGCTTTTTTATTTAGGCTGGATGCTCTTCCTGATGAGACCTCAGACCACTGAGTTACTACAGCCGTGTGTGGGGAGCAGATGGGGTTAAGGGTCTTGCACGAGGGGCAAATGTGGGTGGAGGTGTGAGTGGTTTCCACATTTTGACCCAAGGAGTTGAACGGACATCAGGCTCATCTGCGCCCTGATGTAGACAAGCTGGTGTTCCTAAAATGATGCAGGCTCACTAGAGATTGTCACTTGGAATAAAAAAAAGGAAATTGATAACTGTTAAAGTTCAGTATTTTGAACATTTGAAAAATAATCTCCAAAGGCCTCGTTGATTTAAGTAGTTAATGTAGTATTAACATGTTTTTGAAATATTAAAAATGGGTTAATGTTTAAAATTAAACTAGTATCTTCGATACAAAATTACCAACGGCTGAAGGAGGTTTTATTTTTTTCATCATGAGGACGTTTATTAAATATTTATTCAACAAAACGTTTGCGTTTGGAAACAATTCAATATAAAATGTGTTTTTACAAGGTTCTTGAAACTCCACAGATTAAAGTATTTTTTTTATTGCTAGTAAACAAGAGTAAACATGACAACTCACATGTCCAATACAAGCATACCAAACAAGAATCACAACTCAATGACTACAATTCACTTTGATTACAAGGCTCAAGAAAGGACTCAAGAATTTTTGAAAATAACTAATTCACATAAATAATGGTGAAAAAAAAAGGAATTAAAAGAGAAAATACAAGAAATTTAAAAAATAAATGAATAAAAGACAAATCAGGGGGCTAGAAACTAAAAAAACTTCCATTAACTCATAATTTTATGTATTTACATTTTGCATATTTTTTAGACAACTTTTTAAACATATTTTTGAGAGCATTGATAGAGAGGGAGCATTTTGCGTATCGACATGGATATAGTATTTTTTTCAGAACATTGACAAAAAATTCTAAGTTTTATCTTTAACGAATAAGCCAAACTGAATATTTTCTAAGGAAACAAAATCCAAGTTTATTCCTTTAACAGACAGAAAGTTACGAAGTTGTTCCCATAAGTTTAATATATCGATTAAAGTGTATTTTAATGCAGCCATGGTCATTAAGGGTTTACTTCCGGAAAGGGGCGGGGCTTAAGCAGAATTTCCCGTCGGGCTTGAGAAGGAAACGTGAAAGACGCCGTCAAGAAAAATGTGAGGACCTTGTAATAAAACTGAAAGGTAACATAAACGGCTCAATTATCCCTCTAATTAGATAATTTGAATGTGGTAAACTTGTTTTGTAAGCTGAACAGTGAAGAAAGTGACAAGTTGAGAAACGTCGGAGGGAAACGCGGCTTCAGCTGAATGTTTGAACTCTGGTGTTTCACAGCAACTCATACTGTATTCTGTCACATCATGTAACATGTTGAAGGATGCAGGAAAGCGAGATGCCTAAAAAAGAAAGTAAATGAACTAATTGCTTAAGTAGGGCACGGTTAACTGCGCATGCGCTCTTTATTGAGCCTATGCAGACCTGTTTTTGTTGTTTTTCAACGACAGTTATCAATATACATTCAAACAAATAAAATACCACGGTAATAAAAGCCAGGGGGATTATTCAAATAAACTCATTAAATAAGGTGAACCAATCAAATGTTTTATAACTTAGAGTCAGAAATAAAGTATAAATACTGTAAAGGTTGACTGAATGAAAAAGAAATGTTTACAATGTACTGTTCTGTTCAGACTCCTTTTGGAAGGCCTGAAAGAGGGAATAGAGTGACTAAACATTTTATTTGTGTATGTTTTATTTCCTTAAAAGTGTTATTAAATGTATGATATATATATATTTCTTTTCTTTTTACTTTTGACATCATGGATTCCAAACAGTACAGTTCCAACTTGTAGAGTCAACCTTTCTATGAATATACCAGGTTAATTCTTTCCAGAAGGTGGGAGTACTAGGGACAGAACTGGTGGATCATTATGGCAGGCCATTTGAACATTTAACAGTTTGACTGGATATCTATTTCAGATATCTCAAATACATTTCTTCCTAGTCAAAATGAACATTCCAGATATCTAAAACATCATTCTTCCTATCTAAAATGTTCATTTTAGATAGGAAGATTTTAATTCTTACTAGTACAAATGATGTCACTTTCCCCATTCATGTGTATTGGGCTTTTACTTCTGGATGTCTACAAATGAATTATGATGAGGATGAACTCTAAGTTCAGATCTCCATAATCCAGTTAATACTAGTCATAATGACCATTTCAGATATCATAAATGAAGAAGTCATTCTAGATATCCAGTTATCAATTCTTGACATCCAAAATGCATTTCTACTAGTATAAATCTAGTTAAAGATATCAACTACTGATTATTTGACTAGTTAATGTGGAATTTCAGATATCTGAAATGTTAGTAATGCCTATACAAATTACACTTATAGATACAAATATATTTTGACTATCGTAAAGCAGAATAATAGGGCTCCGTTTTAACATATAATAGGCAAGCTGACTAGCCACATTTCTATTATACAAGCCCAAAACCGGAAAAGTTGGCACGTTGTGCAAATCGCAAATAAAAACAGAATACAATGACTTGCAAATCTTTTTCAACCCATATTCAACTGAATAGAATGCAAAGACAATATATTTAATGTTCGAACGGAGAAACTTTATTTTGTTTTGCAAATAACCATTAACTTAGAATTCAATGGCAGCAACACATTGCAAAAAAGTTGGCACAGGGACATATTTACCACTGTGTTACATCGCCTTTCCTTTTAACAACACTCAGTAAACGTTTGGGAACTGAGGAGACCAATTTTTGAAGCTTTTCAGGTGGAATTCTTCCCCATTCTTGCTTGATGTACAGCTTAAGTTGTTCAACAGTCCGGGGTCTCCGTTGTCGTATTTTACGTTTCATAATGCGCCACACATTTTCAATGGGGGACAGGTCTGGACTGCAGGCAGGCCAGGGGAGGACCCGCACTCTTTTGCTACGAAGCCACGCTGTTGTAACACGTGCAGAATGTGGCTTGGCATTGTCTTGCTGAAATAAGCTGGGGCGTCCATGAAAAAGACGTCGCTTGGATGGCAGCATATGTTGCTCCAAAACCTGTATGTACCTTTCAGCATTAATGGTGCCTTCACAGATGTGTAAGTTACCCATGCCTTGGGCACTAATGCACCCCCATACCATCACAGATGCTGGCTTTTGAACTTTGCGCCTATAACAGTCCTGATGGTTCTTTTCCTCTTTGGTCCGTAAGACACGACGTCCACAGTTTCCAAAGACAATTTGAAATGTGGACTCATCAGACCACAGAACACTTTTCCACTTTGCATCAGTCCATCTCAGATGAGCTCGGGCCCAGCAAAGCCGGCGGCGTTTCTGGATCTTGTTGATGAATGGCTTTTGCTTTGCATAGTAGAGCTTTAACTTGCACTTACAGATGTAGCGACGAACTGTAGTTACTGACAGTGGTTTTCTGAAGTATTCCTGAGCCCATGTGGTGATATCTTTTACACACTGATGTCGGTTTTTGATGCAGTACCGCCTGAGGGATCGAAGGTCACGGGCATTCAATGTTGGTTTTCGGCCTTGCCCCTTACGTGTAGTGATTTCTCCAGATTCTCTGAACCTTTTGATGATATTACGGACCGTAGATGGTGAAATTCCTAAATTCCTTGCAATAGCTCGTTGAGAAAAGTTGTTCTTGAACTGTTCGACAATTTGCCCACGCATTTGTTCACAGAGTGGTGACCCTCGCCCCATCCTTCTATGTGGATGACTGAGCATGTCAAGGAAGCTGCTTTTATACCCAATCATGGCACCCACCTGTTCCCAATTTGCATGTTCACCTGTGGGATATTCCAAATAAGTGTTTGATGAGCATTCCTCAAATTTCTCTGTCTTCTTTGTCACTTGTGCCAGCTTTTTTGAAACATGTTGCAGGCATCAAATTCCAAATGAGCTAATAATTGCAAAAAATAACAAAGTTTACCAGTTCGAACGTTAAGTATGTGGTCTTTGCAGTGTGTTCAATTGAATATAGGTTGAAAAAGATTTGCAAGTCATTGTATTCTGTTTTTATTTGCGATTTCCACAACGTGCCAACTTTTCTGGTTTTGGGCTTGTAGATAGCACTAATACATTCTACCTAGTCACAATTAAAATATTCCTAGTCAGAATTGTAATACAGCTATCACCAATTACATTTATGCCAGTATGAATTAACATTTCAGTGATCTGTAATCAAATTAGTACTAGTAAAAACTAAGTTTCAGATATCTAAAAATCATTACATATTTTAAGTGGCCGATTTAACATATATTAGCTTAACTGGATATGTATTTCAGACATCTTAAATTGAATTCTTCCTATCTGAAATGTTCATTTCAGATNTATAGGTTGAAAAAGATTTGCAAGTCATTGTATTCTGTTTTTATTTGCGATTTCCACAACGTGCCAACTTTTCTGGTTTTGGGCTTGTAGATAGCACTAATACATTCTACCTAGTCACAATTAAAATATTCCTAGTCAGAATTGTAATACAGCTATCACCAATTACATTTATGCCAGTATGAATTAACATTTCAGTGATCTGTAATCAAATTAGTACTAGTAAAAATTAAGTTTCAGATATCTAAAAATCATTACATATTTTAAGTGGCCGATTTAACATATATTAGCTTAACTGGATATGTATTTTTTCATTCATTCATTCAACCTTTATTTAGTCAGGTAAATCTTTTGAACCTCATGGGCTCATTTACGAAAGCGACCTGCTAAAACTAAAGAACAATGAACAGTAATGGTAGAATTTCCTTAAACAATAAACAATCAAACAATAAACAATAGAAAACAAAAGAGAGAGAAAAAAAAATATATATATATATACATATATATATATATATACATATATATATACATATATATATACATATATACATATATATATATATATATATACACATATATATATATATACATATATACACATACATACACACACATACACACATACATATATATATATATATATATATACATATACATACATATATATACATATATATATATATATATATATACATACATACACACTCCTCCTTTTAACAAAGTAGCAAAAAACTAGCAAAAAACTAGCAAAACAGGTAGACGTATAAAATCAAAGACAGGAACAAATCTGCATTGGTTTTTGCCAGGATTCCAACAGATTCTGAAAACCATATAGAGAAGTCAAAAGACATCAGACATCTTAAATTGAATTCTTACTAGTACAAATAATTTCAGTGGGCTTTTACTTCCAGATATCTAAAACAACATTTCTCCTCTCTAAAATAATAATTTCAGATAGGAAGAATGTGAGTTCTTACTAGTAACAAATGACGTCATTGGGATGTTACTTCCAGATATCTAAAACAACATTTCTCCTATCTAAAATTAACATTTCAGATAGGAAGAATGTAATTCTTACTAGTACAAATGACATCACTTTTCACATTCATGTGTATTGGGCTTTTACTTCCAGATATCTAAAACAACATTTCTCCTCTCTAAAATGATCATCACAGAGAGGAAGAATGTAATTCTTACTAGTAAAAATGACGTCATTGGGATGTTACTTCCAGATATCTAAAATAACATTTATCCTATCTAAAATTAACATTCTGGATGTCTAAAAATTAACTTCAGATCTCTATAATCCAATTGTTACTGGTTATACTATTTATTTCAGATGTCAAAAATGAAGAAAACATTTCAGAGATCAACAATATAATTTTTAAGTATCTATAAGTGTAATTTGTATAGGCATTATTAACATTTCAGATATCTGAAATTCCACATTAACTAGTCAAATAATCAGTAGTTGATATCTTTAACTAGATTTATACTAGTAGAAATGCATTTTGGATGTCAAGAATTGATAACTGGATATCTAGAATGACTTCTTCATTTATGATATCTGAAATGGTCATTATGACTAGTATTAACTGGATTATGGAGATCTGAATTTAGAGTTCATCCTCGTCATAATTCATTTGTAGACATCCAGAATGTTTATTATAGATAGGAAGAATGTTATTTTAGATATCTGGAAGTAAAAGCCCAATACACATGAATGGGGAAAGTGACATCATTTGTACTAGTAAGAATTAAAATCTTCCTATCTAAAATTAACATTTTAGATAGGAAGAATGATGTTTTAGATGTCTAGAATGTTCATTTTGACTAGGAAGAAATGTATGTGAGATATCTGAAATAGATATCCAGTCAAGCTATTAAATGTTAAAACGGCGACTTATAATTTGTAAAGATTGATAGATATCTGAAACTTAATTCTTAATAGTTCAATTTGATTTTATGACATCCTGAAAGTAAGTTTCTGCTAGCAAAAATGTAATTGTAGATATATATAATTACAGTTCTGACTAGTAGGAATTTAATTTTGACCAGGAAGAATGTTGTTTTAGTGATCTACAAATGGAATAACAGAGAGGAGTGGGTTTTGATTAAATGTTAACACTGCCTGCCATAGATTCATAGTTTCAGGTTCAGACTCACTCAGAGAGCAATTCACACATACAGTATATCTTTCTTAAACATGTACAGCCATTTACCATTAATTTTTTTTTTAATTAATGTTAAAAAAAAAAATCCTGAACAATTTTTTTCATTACCGTAATCAAACTCGTATTTTACAGTTATTAAAGCTGCAGTATGTAGCTTTTTTTATGAACATATTTCTTCACTCTGTCACTACCTCCTGACAGACTGATGTTAGCCAGGTAATCTCTGAAAAAAAAAAAAAAATATTGTCCCCTTGCTTCTCCAGGTGGTAAATAAGCATTTCTAAAAAGAAAAGGTGACCCACCATTTTCCAGCCAATAAAAACAGAGTTTGTAACCAG
Source organism: Garcialebias charrua (assembly GCA_038048925.1). Classification (NCBI taxonomy): domain Eukaryota; kingdom Metazoa; phylum Chordata; class Actinopteri; order Cyprinodontiformes; family Rivulidae; genus Garcialebias; species Garcialebias charrua. Next base: position 10,443 of record JBBPBX010037986.1, read on the forward strand.
CCAATAAAAACAGAGCTTGAATTTGAATCAGCCAATAAAAACAGAGCTTGAATTTGAAATTTAACAGACCACAAGGGGGCAGAGCGGGATCAGAATGCTTTGCCTGTTGAAAATATTTCTAAGTGCTGGAGTTCTACAGAAACTGCATACTGTACCTTTAAGGTAGTAAACAATTAATTACTTTTATGATTGCTAGTTGTTCATTTGCTTGTATTTTCTCACATCATCAAGTCTATAGAAATACAAATTATGCAAAATACGAATGTAAACTCTCCATTGTGTTCTTTTGGGTGACATCACCTGTGTTTCCTAGCTTTTAGTGTTCATGGCAAGTCCAGCCTGGTTGGAGTCCTCCCTGAGGCGCTCAGGCAGACTGGGCCTGGAGGTGCTGGAGCGAGCCTCTAGAAGAAGTGTGGACTGGACCAGTATTAGTGCATCCCAGACCGCCAGTACTACTGATGAAGAGGCTCATGTAGCAGTTAAGGTGCTCATTCATATTTTATGGTGGCCCTAAGGTGTAAATGAACAACATTTGAAAAAACAGAATTACAGTACATCTGAAAAAACACAATAGCATTTGAAAAAACGGAATTACATTAAGCCAAAGCGGAAGTGGCCGGAATCACATTTGAGAAGAAAAACTGAATCACATTTGAGAAGAAAAACTGAATCACATTTGAGAAGAAAAAAAACTGAATCACGTTTGAAAAAAACAGAATCACATTTGAAAAAAACTGAATCACGTTTGAAAAAAACAGAATCACATTTGAAAAAAACTGAATCATGTTTGAAAAAACTGAATCACATTTGAAAAAAAACTGAATCACATTTGAAAAAACTGAATCACATTTGAGAAAAAAACTGAATCACGTTTGGAAAAAACTGAATCACATTTGAGAATAACGGAATCACATTTGAAAAAACTGAATCACATTTGAAAAAACTGAATCACATTTGAAAAAACTGAATCACATTTGAAAAAAATGAACTACATTAGAAAAAAATGAATTACATTTGAAAAACCGAAATCACATTTGAAAAAACTGAATAACATTTGAAAAAACGGAATCACATTTGAAAAAAAATGAACTACATTAGAAAAAACGAAATTACATTGAAAAAACTGAATCATTCAAAAATTATATAATTTCCATTTTTTCAAATGTAATTCCGTTTTTTCTCATGTGATTTTGTTTTTTCTAATGTTATTCCTTTTTTTCTAATGTGACTTCGTTTTTTCAAATCTAATTCTGTTGTTTCAAATGTAATTCAGTTTTTTCGTATGTGATTCTGTTTTATCTAATGTCATTCCATTTTTTTCAAATGTGATTCCGGCCACTTCTGCTCTGGTTTAATGTAATTCCATAGTTTTCAAACGTTGTTCATTTACACCTCAGGGCCACCGTAGTTTTTAAAACTTCCATGAACTAACTGCTCTTTTACGAGACGCCTCCTCAGTGCAACTGTTGTGTTTCTTACTCAGAGAAGTCGCTCAGAGCTTGATGACGCCTTTGCATCTATTGCAGCGTTCATGACACAGACGACCTGTCACTGCAAGGTGAGGAAAGTTATATTTCATGCAGGCTGTCGCCCTTTAAGCCACACCCTAGTGGGTTTACCCTTGCGCCTCGTGATTGGCGCGGAGCGCAGGGGTAAACCCACTAGGGCGTGGCTTAAAGGGCTCCGCCTGCATTCATATAATCTGGGGTTACAGTACGTAACCAACGATTTGTGGCATTTCACATGTTAAAGCTCTGCATGGGTTTTCAAATGGAAACATTAAGTGTGCTCCGTTTGGTGTACAGAGGTATTATGAGTCTGGCCACTGCTCTGAGCCCAGTCACAGTGAAAAGACCCACATGTCCAGGTTCCACTCGAGGCCAGGAACTAGGACAACATCAACCAAAATACAAGTAAGAAACTCTGTAATAAATAAAATAATAATTTTGACCATTTTTCAACTTTAAGGCAGGACTTGTTTCAGCTTCATCTTAAACAAAAAAGGAACATGCAATTTTAATGTAGATATTAAAGAAAGTGTAACATAGTTAAAAGTGGTGACAGAATATTTTTCTGTATCATTGTCAGGGTCAGGTCGGCACATTGGAGGAAGATTTTTACATCGAGGTCTCTCCCGGGACGTACGCCATCACCACCAGTTTGCCAGAGTCGCAGCAGCAGACCAAGCTGGTCAGTGTGAAAGCTGGGGAGAGCATCAGCCTCACTTTTCACCTTTGACCCCTCCTACGACCGAACCCGTCAGTCCTAAGCTTCAATAACAAAACAACAACAAACAAGAACAATAACAAAAAAAACACAAAAAAACACAACAATCAATCTAAGTTACAACATGTAGAAAATAATCCAACAGACAGAAGCAGCAAGCTCCATAGAAATTAAAAATAAGTCTCCTGTCTAACTTTTAAACTAGTGCTCCAGTATCATAAGAGGGAAAAAAAATGTATAAGCACCTCATGCAAGGCCAAAAATGTACACATAGATGTGTGATCACGCATACACATATAAACAAAGTTAAATTAATCCTAATCCTAAATTAAATCTTCAATCAGTCCAAGACCAATTCAAGATTCAATTCAAGATAGTCAACAGGTAAACAAGAAGAGGAAAAATGTTAATAGTTCAAAATAATATATTGAAAACATTATATATTTCACCCATTTTTATACATGGATAGGCCTACTTCAATTATTTATGTGCCTAAATACAAAACCAGAAAGCCCCACCAAAAAAAATAAAAAGTCTCAGATAATCAGAGTATGGGCAGAGTCCTGCTCATCTGTTCGTCACCTCATGTAAACAAAAGTTTAGTGTAAACATAAACAAAGCCAGTGCGGGAAAAGCACATTGCTCATCAGTCAAAAGAAAAGTTAAATATTACTTGCGCTGTGAAACCTGAGGTAACTCCTGTCTAACTTTTAAACTAGGGCTCCAGTATCATAAAAGGGGGAAAAAATGTATAAGCACCTCACAAAATAGTTTAAAAGTATGCAAGGCCAAAAATGTATACACATAAATGTGTACCGGTAATCACGCACACATATACAAACATAAAGTTAAATTAATCCTAATCTCAAATTAATTATCAATCAATCCAGGACTAACCCAATATTCAGCTCAAAATAGTCAACATGTAAACGAGAAAAGGAAAAATGTTTCATTTCAAAAATGTTAATAGTTAAAAAAAAGCTGCAGTAAAAACAAAAAAAGTCTCAGATAATGAGAGTATGGGCAGAGTCCTGCTCATCTGTTCCTCACCTCATGTAAAGAAAAGTTTAGTGTAATAATCAAAGCCAGTGCGGGTACAGCGCATTACACATCAGTCAAAGAAAAGTTAAATGTTACTTGCGCTGTGAAGCCTGAAAGGTGTCAATGAACTTCTGCACCTCCTCCACAGAGCCCAGCCACTTTCTGTGTCCATCAGGTAAAGTCACGCGAAGTCGAGCAGGAAAAAGCAGAGCAGGTTTTAAACCCAAAGAGTACAGCGCAGCCATCACGTCCTTATATTCCACTCGCTGGTTGAGGACTTCTGGGGAGTAGTCCTCCACGATCCGCACCGGTTTCCCCTGGTATTCAAGCCTGCCTCTGCGTCTAGCCTCCCGGATCAGGAGCTCCTTCACCTGGACCCGGTGCACTCGCAGGATAACCGGGCGCGGCCGCTGGTCCGAGGCGGGTTTCGGGGCGAGGGTTCGATGGGCCCGGTCCAGTTCGGGTGGAGAAGGAAGTGTGTCACGCCCGTAGATGTCGCACAGCAGGTTGGAGAAGAAGTCTGTGGGACGTCCGCTTTCAATAGACTCCGGTAAACCCAGCACACGAATATTTTGCCGTCTGCTTCGACTTTCTAAATCCGCCAGTTTAGATTTTAGTCTGGTGTTTTCCTCCTGGAGAGTTGAGCAGGTGTTTTCCACCTCCGACATGCGCTGGCTCAGGTCGTTAGTGACAAGTTCCAGTGATGACACACGCTGGCCGTGTTCCTCCACCGCGAGCCGAGTTTGGTCCAGTTTGAGATCCAGCTGACTGAAAGTTTGTTTAAACTCAGCTGACAGTGCAGCGCGGTGTTCCTCGAGCAGCGAGGTAATTGCCTCGAGGGTTATTAGGCCAGCGTCATCCTTCTCAGCGTCCTTTTTCAATCTTGTCGACTTTTGAAACATTTTTATTTAAAATCTTTAAAAGAGATGTTTTGATGGAAGTTGTGTGCGTGATAATAGGCAAAAAATATTAAATGTAGAGGGCTTGGTGGTACTAAAAAATAAGTTTTACTCGGAGCACTGGCAAGTGCGACTCACTCCATCTCACGACCACGCCTCTCCTCGCTGGACAATAATTCAATACTGTATTGATATATCTCGCAATATACTTTTATTCAATAACGATGATATGAATTTTAAGCATATTTTCGATATTTCGATAGGATTACAGCGTTTCACTGACACTTTTCTTTTTCTGTTTGGGTTGAAGCAGCAGCTTCAGTTTCAAACCGGACAGAAAAAGCTGCGACACAACTGCGCAAGTGTGTGGTGACGTAGAAGTTACGCAGAGCTCGAGTCCAGAAGGCGTTAGCGATAGCAGGCTAAGCTAAGCTCCTAGGCGTGTGAAGATTTTGCTTAAAAACGAGTGCCCATGACCGTCAGAATGTGACTGAACAAAGTTTCACAAGCGAAGAGAAAGCAGATGACATAACTGATAAGAGAGGAAAGACTAATTTGCCGGTGTGGAAGTGGTTCGGCTTTCTAAGATCTGTTAAATTGCAGGTTTCTTCTGTTGCAACGAGGTCCTACTCGGTTTCTTTATTTTGCAAAATGTGACAGAGTCATTCCAACTAGCGGTGGGAACATATCTAACTTGTTTAATCTGAAGAGTTTCCACTTGATAGAATATGATGAGAGTCAGAAAAAAAAGAATATGATGAGAGTCAGAATATGAAGCACAATAAAGTTTGAGCCAACGTGTCCCTGAAACTACGTCGTACTGAAACAACTCCACAGCGCTGCATGTTTTTTTTAAATTCGTTCATTCAAAATAAAACAAATTCATCAGAACAAAAGAAAAAAAAAACATTGAATGAAAAGGTTCAGAAAGAAGAAAAAAATTATTATAATATTTGTCCCTTATTTAAAAAATACAAAATAAATACAAACAACAACCTTCACTTGAACAATGTCCAAACTGAAAACAAAACAACTTCAGGTATCCTTCACCTGCACTATACCTTCCCATCCATCCATCCATCCATCCATCCATTCTCTTCCGCTTATCCGGGGTCGGGTCGCGGGGGTAGCAACCTAAGTAGGGAGGCCCAGACTTCCCTCTCCCCAGCCACTTGGAGCAGCTCCTCCGGGGGAATCCCAAGGCGTTCCCAGGCCAGCCGAGAAACATAGTCCCTCCAGCGCGTCCTGGGTCTTCCTCTGGGTCTCCTCCCGGTGGGACATGCCCGGAACACCTCACCAGGGAGGCGTCCAGGAGGCATCCTAACCAGATGCCCGAGCCACCTCAACTGGCTCCTCTCGATGTGGAGAAGCAGCGGCTCTACTCCGAGTCCCTCCCGGATGACTGAGCTTCTCACCCTATCTCTAAGGGAGAGTCCAGACACCCTGCGGAGAAAACTCATTTCAGCCGCTTGTATCCGAGATCTCGTTCTTTCGGTCACAACCCAAAGCTCATGACCATAGATGAGGGTGGGAACGTAGATCGATCGGTAAATTGAGAGCTTTGCCTTTCGACTCAGCTCTCTCTTCACCACGACAGACCGGTACAGCGCCCGCTTCACTGCGGACGCTGCACCTATCCGCCTATCAATCTCACGCTCCAGTTTTCCCTCATTCGTGAACAAGACCCCGAGATACTTAAACTCCTCCACTTGGGGCAGGACCTCCTCCCCGACCCGGAGAGGGCATGCTACCCTTTTCCGGCTCAAGACCATGGCCTCGGATTTGGAGGAACTGATCCTCATCCCGGCCGCATCACATTCAGCTGCAAACCGCTCCAGCGAAAACTGTAGATCACGAACTGATGAAGCCAATAGGACCACATCATCTGCAAAAAACAGTAACATTAATTAATATGTAACATTAATTCTTGTTTATTTGTTCATTGCTACCTGTCCCAACATTTTGGGGAATTGTTGACACTGTGAAATTTTGAATCAACATTTTTCTCCATTAAAATGTTACCTTTACTCAGATTAAACTTTTGATCTGTCATCTATGTTCTATTGTGTGATCTTTCCTCTGTTCAGGACTGCAAATATCCAAGGTCGGGATGGAGTGAGTGGGAAGTCGACTGCTGCAACGTGTCCCTGGTTTGTCCTCATGCATGAGGTGAAAAAAATAAAATAAACAAATTGATTACAAAAACTAGTTGTTTATGATTCATTTTATTAACAGTAAGTTAATTCAAAACAACAAAAGGTTCTGTGTCGTGTCAGCCCTGCAAACACATGGGACACCACCTCCAGGTCTTCTGGATGGACGCAGTGGACAGAAGAACGAGCAGTCCCAAACACTCGAGACCACCTGCAGGATGCTCCACCTGCCAGCCAGAAACCAAACACCAGGGTCTCAGCTGTAGCACCCAACATTGTCGTGGATGCAGGTCTCAGGAGATGAAGCAGCTCTGGCCGAGACTCTGCATCATCATAGGATCATCTAGGTTCAGGTAATCCTTGCTACAATTACTCTGAGTGGCTGCTGGGTGCTTGGTCATCACAGTTCTCTGAAAAAACATTTTAAAGTATACACAGTATTGTTAAATTCATTGCAATTGGTTTGGTGTGCATTGAAAAATATTATTTCTCATAAATCTTACCAGCTGTGCTGTGCCCAGTTTGGACTATCTGACACATAGCTTAAAGCTGCACTATGTAACTTTGTAATGCAGTCTGTAACTTTTCTAACAATATATTTTTAACATATTTCTTCACTCTGTCACTATCTACTGACAGACTGATGTTAGACAAAGTAATCTCTGAAAAAAACTATAGTCCCCTTGCTTCTCTATCAGCATTTATAAAAACACTAAAAACACAGAGTGACCCGGACAATGACCAGCCAATAAAAACAGAGTTGTTTGTCACGCCCCAACCCACGCCCCCGCCTGTCCCAGCCCCAGCGCCGCGCACGTTCTCATTCAAAGGATTGCAAAGCGATGCAGGACTGATTTGTATGTGACACAAATGTATTAAATATCCCTTCTTCATCCCAGAGCTGGACTTTTCTTTTGTTTTTTTGCCAAAAGTCAAGTGATCGCTTCATCCTTCACTGACAGGAATGAGGAAGTCACGAGCGAATTAAATCATGTCCAACGTTGCTGCGTGAAGCTCTGCTGATTTCAGGGTGTTTTTGTGTTGTAGGACCAGTGATTCATGGTTTTATTATATTTTTTAGAATGTTTTATTAACATATAATCACAGAACTTTGCAGCGCTGAGACAGGACATGCAGAGGAGGTGGAGCATTCCAGACATTCCATTCCTCCACTGACAGAAACGAGGAAGTCACGAGCGAATTAAATCATGTCCAACGTTGCTGTGTGAAGCTCTGCTGATTTCAGGGTGTTTTTGTGTTGTAGGACCAGTGATTCATGGTTTTATTTTATTTTTTTAGAACGTTTTATACATATAATCACAGAATATTGAAGCGGCTCCGAGAGGACATGCAGCAGGAGGCGGAGCTGCAGAACACAAGTTCAACAGAGAAACGGACTGTGGACAGACCAGATTCAAACTCCTCATGAAAATGGGTGTGTCAAGAGACAAGGAGGGGAGGAGGTGGGTGGTTCTGCTGCGTTAACGCCCCTCTAGCAACAATCTAAAACAAACTAAAACTCTAGCTAAAAACTTACAGCAAGCAACAACAAAGAATGATTATGTAGATGTATACAGTATAACTATTCTCACCTGATCTATCCAAAACAAAAGGCCTAAAAAAAATAAAAAATTAATACCACAAGGTATTCCGTGACCGGGGATTTAGCCTGGGTCTCTCGGATCCGAAACCTGCACTTCCACCACTGACCCAACTTGGCATACATGCTTCACTTGTCCATCGCACCATAAGAAAACGAATACAACCAAATAGTTTTGATGACATGAAAAGTATTCTTAAAATAAATAAGTTAAAATATACAAATAACTAGTGCCATTCCAAAAACTATAATATGCGTTGTTGCAGTACTTTTCCGGCGTGCAATGTACCACTTCCATATAAGGTATGAACTGCAGCGAGGACCTTCCTCATCTCTGCAGGGGATTGGCTCTGCTTGAACCACTTTTGTGACGACAGAGTGAGAAAACACGTCACAGTGAGAATCCTAGACCAATAAGAAAATTAAGGTGCAATTCCTCTGTTCAACCCATAGGACTACCGTAAACACGTTTTTAGACCAAATATTGCCGATTTAAACTAATACGCACAAATATATGAAGATTAACACAGACATAGTGCTATACAACATTTTAGACACATTCTAGGGAGTTTATCAGCTAAAAAAAGTTAATTTTGAGTTTAGCCCCTCTTTAATAAATGCACGTACCGGTCAAATCAGCTGAATTTAAAAAAATAGTTTTGCTACGTCCGTGCTACGAAGCGTGCACGCGCAGCGAGCGGATACTCTTAATTTCTTTAAAATTTAACAAGATAAACACCTTAAAAATATTTATATGTTTGCTGACATTACAGCAAAAGTGTTTCTGAGCTGAACTTTTCCTTTAAAAATTAACATAATATTCAAATCAGTTGGATTTAAATAGTTTCGCTTTGACGGTCTTCCAAACGTGCACGCGTGCTGCGAAAATAAATTAAAAATATATCGAATTTTAGCTCAAACATCTCTTACAGCCAATCAGTTTTAAATGTCCATCCAGTGATTACTGAAATATATGTATATCAGTATTACACCTGAAGCACACATATTATGCGTTATGATTTATGTTCACTTAATTCCACCATATAATGTGAAAATATATTCAAGATGGAACCTTTATTTACGGGTTTTATTTCCAATAGGGAAGAGTTTTTCAGTTACACGCCTGCATAATACAACAGACACAACACTGGATGATTGACATACAGAGCTGGTAGCT
>JBBPBX010037988.1:0-22535 GCA_038048925.1 Garcialebias charrua
TGAACTGCACATCTCTGGACAGATCCTTCACCACCACAAGTACTTCAGTGAGCACTGAAGTCTTCTTGTGGATGGCAAGGTCTTTAGAAGAAAAGTTAAAATCATTAAATGAGAAACAAAAATAACCTGCTAATGACACAGTGAGGAATGTCTAACAGACTTGCCTTTCAAAAGCTGCTCTTCATTGCTGTCATCTGTGTGGTTCCATCTGTAAAACACAAACGTTCATACAACTTCATCTTTGCATACATTTTGAAAGGTTGGAGCATGTGTGTGCATAATTGATGTTGATTTTATTTTGGTTAGAAATTCATTCATTCATTCATTCAACCTTTATTTACCGGTAGTCAGGTAAATCTTTTGAACCTCATGGGCTCATTTACGAAAGCGACCTGCTAAAACTAAAGAACAATGAACAGCAGTGGTAGAATTTCCTTAAAATGTAATGTTAGTGTTTGGTCAACAGGGAACAGTTTGTTAACAGAAAGGGCATTTTCTGTATGTAATCAGGAATACACAGGACCACAATGGAAACCAGTCTCTGGGGGCTTTGTGTGATGTTTAGCTTTTAAGCAACATTGTATACCCGTACAAATTGTTAATTAGTGTTGTATAAAGTACCTCAAAGTAATACTTTAGTAAAAGTACAAGTACCTTATCATAAAATTACTTTGGTAAAAGTTAAAGTCTCCTGTAAGAATATTACTGGAGTAAAAGTCCTAAAGTATCTTATTTATTTTGTACTTATCAAAAGTAAAAAATTTTTTTTCTTCTTCTTTCGGCTTTTTCCCTGCGTTAGGGGTCACCACAGCGATCTAGTCGCATGAAGATTTGGCAGTTGTTTTTACGCCGGATGCCCTTCCTGACACAACCACCGAGCAACCACAGCCCTCTGTGTGGAGCAGAGAGCTGATATCTAGGGTTCCCGGGGGAGCAGATGGTGTGGGTTAAGGGCCTTGCTCAAGGGCCCAGAGTGGGGCAGATGAGGGTGGAGACAAGTGTGACCGCTTCACTTATCCCACCCACATCTTTGATGTTGTCGGTACCAGGGCTTGAACCGGTGACCTTCCGATCACAAGCGCACCTACTTAACCTCTGCGCCACCACTCCCACTTATCAAAAGTAAAATATTTTCCAAAATACATTTATTGGGAGGTGATCTCTCCCAAAAAATAAAAATTAAAAAAATAAAAAATAATTTTTTAAAAGGCATGCAGCTGTGATGGATTGTGTACAAACTACTGTAATGTGGTGTCAGAATGGTAACTATTTACTCTTCTGATCCAACCACAATTAAATTCACTTTATCCAGATGCAGTTTATCAGGATAGTATTTTTGGACAATCGGTCTTTTGCAGACACATGACATTTTGCACTCCCGGTCGCCATTTTCCGGGGATACCCGTTCAGTTAAACAGAGGAAGTCCATGCCTTAGCTGCTACCTCGTAAGGATCAATGTTGATAATTGAAGCTAACTTCACCATGTAACGTTCTCTGGCTTCAAGGTTGAGTTTCTCTCTATAAGGCTTCTGCTCATTTTTATATTTAGTTTGCATTTTGCTGATGTTATTGTTCTGTATCGCACTGTGTCTAACATGGACTTCCTCTGTTTAAATGAACGGGTATCCCCGGAAAATGGCGACCGTAAGTGCAAAAAGATATGAGCCGTGACGTCACGTGCAAAAGACCGATAATGAGCCAGAATGAAGGAGTAACAACTTCCTACATCTTACCTTTTTTCAACACTGTTGTCTTGAAACTGGTATGTGATTCTGAAAAAAAAAAAAAAAAAGAGATGGGGGATTAATATGCTGCATTGAAAAAAGCTGAAACAATGAATAATTGTAGATTTGGATCAAAATCAAGCAATTATACTATAATATTGTTATTGTTCATTATGAAATACTAGCCTAACTAAATGTCTAATTATAACTATACCAGGACCAATACAGTCTGAGACTTTACAAAATGCACAACCAAACTTTAATAAATAATAATTTTATTCATAAAGCGCTTTCAAACAAAGTGCTGAACAGTTACAAAAAGATAAGAATCAATATAAAAAGGTTGTAAGAACAAATAAAACATTGAAAAAGGATTATATATTACAAATTTTCCTGTTTTGGCATGAGTCACCCAATATGCACGGTTTAGATTGGCTGACTCGCACCACGTGATTCAGTAACAGCACGCGATTGGTCTGTTTTTGGCGGAATGCCGGTTTGGCCCGGTTAGAAAACCATAAAAACATTTGTGAACTTTCGAAACACATCAACATATTAAATATGTACGGTTTCAGTGACTTTTCTGGGCTATAACCAGTAGGCCAAACCGGTGTTCCGTCGAAACGAACAGACTAATCGCGTCCGTTACTGAATGACGTTGTGCGAACCCCGCCCCCGCCCCAACATGTACGCTTTTGATTGGTTAACTCGCACGACGTCAGTCAGTATCAGCGATCGATTGGCCCGTTTGAATTTGCCCGGGTAGACAAAAGATATTTTTGAAAAGTTTCTAAACACAGCGAAATGTTAACGAATAGGTCTGACAACAATACACCGAAACTGTACGGTTCAGTTTCTATTTGTAAACGGAGCTAAATAAGTACACGCCAATATTCATGCATTTTTGTTAGTTGACATATTAAACTGCGACATACGTACAAAACAATGTAGGTATTTTTAAATAAACATAGATAAGATTAAATTAATATCACCAACCTTACTGCAGAGGTGCTCAGAGTAGCATTAAATTCCAGGGTTCAGTCAGACCACACGTTGCAAACAATCCAGCAGCAGCATGATGAAATCCGGAAGAAGTTGTGAGGTAGGGAGATACCACAGTAAAAAAAAAAAAAGAAGGGGGTGGACCGCTCCACTTTCTTATAGTATAGTACCTTGTTTTCGTGACTACACGTTATGCAAAAACAGTAAGTAATAATATTTACTGACAAGTAAGGTAATGTACTGAGAAAAATTACAACCAATTGTCCTCAACATTTAAGCTTATTTAAAATGTGATAACCCCCGCAAAATGCTCTCACCCAGAGCTGGGAGTGGAGGGGAGGGGGGGAAGAGAGTAGGAGGGGATGGTGAGGAGCATACTGTAATGTCTATGGTGAGGAGGACAGAGTAATGTACTGTACCTTCATTCAACATTGATTAGACGCAATTTTTTCATTTACATATTAAAGATTTTGCATAGGACATTCTTCCAGTGGTTCACATTAGGTTTACATAAAAAAAAAAGACATTTATGAACATAGTGTTTAGCTAATTTCATTCATTCATTCATTCAACCTTTATTTAGTCAGGTAAATATTTTGAACCTCATGGGCTCATTTACGAAAGCGACCTGCTAAAACTAAAGAACAATGAACAGCAATGGTAGAATTTCCTTAAACAATAAACAAACAAACAATAAACAATAGAAAACAAAAGAGAGAAAAAAAAGAATTTTTTTTTTAACAAAGTATCAAAAAACTAGCAAAACATTATAAGGTAGACGTATAAAATCAAAGACAGGAACTACCCTGTAATCAAAGAAAATATGTTCCAGGTTCTCACTCTCTGTCTCACAAAATCAACTTGCTCTCAATGGAGCCTAGACCCTGATAGCAAACGGATTCCGGACCGGATCCGTTCCGGATCTACCGTAGGATCCGAAACGGATGCTTAAAACGGATCCGGATCGGAGTCCACTTGCACAGCGGATCGGATCCGATTCGGATCCGGATCACAGATCCAGATCGGATATGGTCCGGACCCTATCCGGATCCACTCATTAAAGAGGGTTTTTGGGTACATCCGGCCCGGATCCGTTTTGGACCCGTTCATGGAATGTTTCATCCGGCCCGGATCCGTTTTGGACCCGTTCATGGAATGCTTCATCCGGCCCACATCCGTTTATGTTACTCATATCGGAGGTGGACTAATTTGGTCCAGAACCTTTATTTATCATGAATTGAGAGAAGTAGCTAAAAACTTGTATACCAGCTCCAAAAAGACTCCATACATCTAACCAGTTTAACATTGAACACATGAAAATAATTTATTGTGAAGCTGCAAAAGACCTAAAATTGGGTTCTGAGTAAATTTACAGTTGTGAGGCTGCACAATGGCGCAGTTAGTAGTGCTGTTGCAGGTGTTAAAATCCCAGCCAGATGTCTTTCTGCATGTGTTTGCATGTTCTCCGTGTACATGCATGGGTTCTCTAGGTACTTCATCTCGTCTGTTATCCACAAACTATGCTGTACTGTTCTCCCTACTCTATACCAGGACAAAACTAAGCCCCTTTTTTCATTTATCAAGACTTTAAAGTTTTCACTTTTTAACCCAGGAAAGTTAGTTAACAGAACTCAAAAATTTAAGTACAAGATGAGACATTTTTAAAGGTAACAAAAATCAATTTTTATTAATTTGTTGCCCTTGATCTAAGTACAGAATACATGTACGGTACTCAGAAATGTTGACTTTGTATTAATCAAAGCACATGTGTAGTGGACATGACGGTGCCCGCTCTGATACTTGAACTGTCCCAGTAACACCTTTTCACTGATACTCTCAGAAAAAAGACATTGACACTATTTTATTACATTATTTTGAATCAAAACACAATAAGTCATAAGAGACTCTCTTATTCCTCTATTTTTGTGTTAATGAATAACCTTGTGTTACTTGTATAAGCATTATTGAATTCAATGTTTGTTAAGTCAAAGACTGTTTAATTCAAACTGTTTAATTCAAGTTGGAAATCCAATGTTATTTCAAAATAATGATCACTTCTTCATATGATGAATCAAACGTTGAAAGTGAATTAATGTCAGACTGAACTCGATCAGTTTTGTTAGAAGTTAGAACACAGTTTTAATCAGTTGTTTTATGAAGCTGGCTCCAGTCTAATCTGTTTCTCTGTCTTCATTCTAAACAACTTCTTCTCTGTTCTAAAAACTGATCTTCTCCTATCCGAGTGACCTTCATCCACTGGTTTGTTTGGACCAATCAGAGAAGAACAACAAGTCACTGATCACAGATCCTTCCTTAAAGTTCTAAGCTTTTGCTGGAACTGACGGAGTTTGCTGAGGACCTCAATGCCATGAGGTTCCCCAAAGAACTGATGATCGTCTGGTCAACACGCTAATGACCACGTCATTCAGTTAAAGACTTATAACATGCCAAGTTATAAGTCATCTTCAACAGCTGAAAAAGCTCTCTTTTATTGACATTCCTTTAAGGAACGTCTTATCTTGAAAACAACACCAGGAGCTGCCGTTACTTTCGGTTCGAGTCAAGGCGCACGTCTGGAGACGCTGAGAACGGTAAACGAACTGACCAAACTGGACCGAGGGAGACTGACCACCTTCACGAGGTAACAAGTCGTCAAATGCTTTGCCAAGGGTACCAACGTGTAGCCGAGTTCAGCCGGAGAGCTGCCATGCTTCTGGTTAAACACATCAAGATAACTCCCTGACTCTTAACTTTTCTTCCTCCATTTTCTCCTCCTAAACCTTCATATTCCTAAGCCAGAAACTAAGTTAATGTACCTGCAGAAATGAGTAAAATATCATCTTTCACTTGTTCTGTTGTTCCTATATTTCATCTGTGCTGAAGTTAATTATAGGAAAAATAATCAACCAATCATGTACAAATGTGTGATGTAATTTACAATTATGTTAAATAAATGGTCCAGTCCTGCTGTGCCAACATAAGTTTAACGTTTCCTGTGAATTACATCTGGTCAAGGTATAGAATTATTGGTATTGAACTGAAAAAGAGAGAACTCGTTTAATTAATGATGTATTTTTGTGTCAGTCTAAACCCTGCCAATTTATACATCTAAAATATAGGTAAGTCATTAAACTGACCCCTTCCTATATTACTACAAGAGTGTGTCTCAGTTTAATTTTTGTTAATAAATGATTACAAATCAGCTTATTTTAGAATGTAAATAACACCAACATCATTAAAATTTAACTACAGAAACGCCTAAAACAATATTTGTTGGCTGACTTTTTTTAAGAGTGTGTCTCAGTGTAATTTTTGTTAATAAATGATTACAAATCAGCTTATTTTAGAATGTAAATAACACAAACATCATTAAAATTTAACTACAGAAACGCCTAAAACAATATTTGTTGGCTTACTTTTTTTAAGTGTGTGTTAATTCTACGTGAGTGAGGTTAGCCGCAGGATCTTGCGACAAGTCCTCACTCCAGCCTCTCCAGTAACGGGTTGTTTAACTTTTATCCTTGCACACGAGTATTACCCGATATGTCTCAAGATTAGTTAGAATTAAGGCTGAGACGAGGTAAATTCACCCAGACTTGTTCACTGTCTTCAAATCTGCATGTCACACCCTGTTTCACTCCGCCGATAGTCCGACTTAGCAGAATGGAGTCAGATCGTATCCCACGGAGAAACACACATTCACGACAGCCTTTACCTCTTTGTAGATAGTTATTGTTATCCGTCTGGTTAGTTTTAGAACCTAGGAAAATAAGGTTCCAGGATATTGTTTATATCTTTTTGGCTAACACAACCATTTAAAACCTCCAATAATCTTGTTGTTATCTTTGAACCAAGTTTTCCATCATTTAATATCAAGGTGAGTCGAAGGAAAAATCCAAATTTGTACGTTTTATATGTTTCTTTATTATTTAATTGCAAGGGAACAGCATAAGCACTACTTACTACAGAAAAGATTTAATCAGGTTACATGATTTGCATTTAAGAGATAAAAGATTCACAGCTCACCAAAAGATGTCTTCCACACGCTGGGTTTTAATGTATTTTTACCTTTAATTGAATTGAGTTGTACTCCAATCAATGTATAATTTGTATAATCTTCAAAAATGTTGGTTTATTCTACAATAATCTGATTCCGATCAAATATGTTTAATCCACCCAGGTAATCTTGGTGTGTTCCAACTTGTGTTTTTATCTCCACCAGGAAAACTTATTTTAATCCTATCAGGAAATCTTGTCACCTCCAGGTGATGCTGTTGTACTCCAATTAAAAGTCTGCACTCCAGCAGACTGGACAAATCTTTGTTTAATCCCACATAGGAAAAGCTTGTATTTCCAATTCTTCAGGAAAAACTTGTTTTGTAATCATCCACTTTAGGAAAAACTTGTTTTGTAATCACACCAAAGAAACCTTCATTTAATCCTGCTATAATCCAGTCCAGGAAAGTCCGCACTTCCAGCAGACTGAATAAGTCTTCGTTGTAATTCCACAGAAAAACTCCAGGTAATTCTGTCGTGTTAAAAATCCCAGTTGTAATCCATCAAAACTGTTTAGGGCTAAAAAATCTGGTAATCCTCCCAGACAAAATCAATTATTCCTCAAAAGTGTTATCCATTCAAAGATATTGTAATCCATTCAGTTGTTCTGCGATGCTGATGAGCAAGGCCTTCAAAGCAGGCCTGAGGTTAAAATTAGAACATCGTGTTCTCCTGGCTTTTCATCCAAGGTCAGTCAGCTTCTAGCTGGCAGGTCTCACTCCGTGGTCAGACCGAGTGACCCAAAACAATAACTGATTTTCCAATCCTGCAAAATCAGCTTTAATCCATCAAAGACTTTCCAATCCTGCAAAATCAGCTTTAATCCATCAAAGATTGTTTTCCAAACATTCAGCTTGCTGCAGTCTGATCTCTCGACGCACAAAACTTCTCTTTAAACTTTTCCAGATTTAAAATCAATCAGCTCTCCGAATGCAGGCATTAATCCAAGTCTTCTTTCCACAATATAATTCTTCGAGCTTTTCCAACATCTGCTCCGTGGTACTGACAATCAGGGCGTCAGAAGCGGTGTTCCCTTAGCTTTAACAAGCTGATAAGCCAGGACCCGTCAGAGCAGATTCCAATGCCGCAAAAACACTTCTTTCGTCCTGGAGTAAACTCTTTTTGAATCAAACCAATCTTCTTAAAGTATCCAGCAAATTCAACTAATTCCTCATGACTTCAGCATCTTCAACCAGTTGTATTCCATAATTAATGTTGAATCTTATCCAGAAATGTTGTTTTGTTCCACAAAAATATTTCCAGATCAGGAAAAATAGTATTCCACAAAAGAGCGTCTTTTAATCCATCATTGCTCAGTCGAGCTGACGGGAGGCCTTCAGCCGCAGTTAGAAGATGAACAGGGACACTGCGTTCTCCTTATCTTCCAAACTTTTCCAAACATTCAGCTTGCTGCAGTCTGATCTCTCGACGCACAAAACTTCTCTTTAAACTCCTTTTAATCTGTTATGAACAGAAAGGAAAATATCCCTAATTCATTCAGAAGGGAAAAAAAATTGGTTTAATCCATTAATTGAGGTTTATTCCACAGAATTGTTATAAAACAAAAAAATCTTGTAGAAACAAAAATAATTATATCCAGGAAAAATCAGTTACTCCGATAAAAATGTAAAAACATCCATTCACAGCTCCGTTGAGCTTTCAAAGGCCCATTTTGCAGCAGCAGGGAGGACAAAAAAGAACTCCGTGTTCTTTTTAGCTCAAACAAGCTGATAAACCCGTCCGCTTTCAGCGAGAAGATCTCCGCTTTGTTGGTTTCAACCGATTATTTAATCTTCTTGTATAAAAGGAGGCTTTTTTACTGTTATTAATAATTTACTCTTAATATAAATTTAGTTGTGGATTAAACTGGGAATATAACCTACCTTTTTTTGTCAGAAAGTGCCACAAGGGATTTCCAAAAGAATAGGAAATTATTCCATCTCTGAAGCCAGTCCAAATTGTGAAGAAATAAAAAATATTCCAGGCTGAGGGAAAAGGGTCTCTTTGTCCAAAAAGAATCCCTTTTTAGAAAATCCTTATTTCTTCTGTTCGGCTTCCAGAGAGCATCAGTCCATAATCCACAAGAGTTCTTCAAAAGTCCAAAACTCAGCAAATTTTCTTCTCTTCCACAGCTTTTTTATACTCTAACAGAGGGACTTCAGCCCCCACTTCCAGACGCTATGTCATTTTGTTATTTTTTCATTGGTTATTGATGAGGTAACAGAGTTTGGTGACATAATTTCCTAAATCCTTATTTAGTAACTGGTGTGATCGTAACTTCCGACAGCTGTTCAGCTCTCAGCAAAGCAATGACATAATAATTTTCTCCTTTGGTCTCACCCTCCCTTCACACGAGAGTCTGGTCAGATAGGTTTAAACTTTCACCCAGATCCTCAACTTTTACCTACATTTACCCAAACTGTGGAAAAAACACTCTTTTAAGGTGCTATGTAATGTTCAAAACTATATTTTTCAACCCTCAGCAGTGAAGCATCCTTTAGTTTGCTGTGAATCATAAAAGAAAACATAAAATAACATAGAACATACAATTTTCACAAGAGATTAATATATCCCTTCACTTTGTTTCATAAAGGCATTTTAAAACATTATCTGTTGCAAAACTCCTGCAGCTCTTCCTCTGAGTTGTAAAAGTGTGCACTTTCTTATCATCTGACCTACTTCTGCTCAGAGAGACTTGCTTGAGTGCATGTTTATTATTTATTATAACTCCTTGTGTGTTTTCTCTGTGTGCAAGCTCATATCCTGATAAGAAGCCTCAGCTGTCTGCAATAACGCTTTGCTTCTGAATGTTTTAGTATGGATCCTTTAATATTCTTATTCTTATTATTTTGTTAAAATAAATTTTGTTACATTTAAACAGTCCTTGAAGCAAAAAACAAAAACTACCTTCCCCAATGACTCTCTTCTGTAGCTGTGTGAAAGTGCACAGCCCTCACTCTGAACAGACCCGAGTGTGTGTGTGTGCGCACGTGCACGTGTGCGTGCGTGTGTGTGCGTGCATGTGTGTGCATGCTAAAGGCCTGACAAAGGCCTGACTCAATTTTATTCCTTATTGCACAGGGTTTAACCAAAAATGCCATACAATAACACAAAAATGGTTTACCAAAATACAGACAAAGCATATAAAAAGTAAAAAACATACATCATGTTTTTCTGCTTATGAGTTTAAAATACCATATAAATTAAACTAATCCAGGGTCAAACACCAAGGGATAAAAAGTGTACCACACCCTGCTCTCAGCCCTGTGCCAAAGGCAACTTACCATGTGTGTGTATATGTGTTGTAAAGATTTTTGTAGCAGTATAAGTCTGTTTTCAATATAAAAGTCCTGCATATTTTGACACCCTCTGCTTGAAAACAGGCGGTACTGCTCAAACAAGTCCTTTAACACTCATCGTGATCTCGTCATCTGTGTCCATGCCATCTGGGACCCCGAGATGTCGTCGTCAGGTCATGCGGGATCCTTGGTGCCTCTGGATCCTGGATTGCTGTTCGCTTCTTCTCAACCTCCATCATGGTGTAGTCATCCTGGTCGGTTCCACGTGTGCCGCCCGGCTGAGGTGAGGTCGTCCTCCTCAGGTCATCTCCTCAGGTCATCTCCTCAGGTCATCTCCTCAGGTCATCTCCGGAGATCCTGTAGTGGTCAACGATTCTTCGTTCTCCCTTGTTGATCGAGCATCAGGATCAGCATTCTCCCTGGCTTCAGACATCCTTCAGGCGAGTAGGCAGCATTGCCATCCACCTCTACTGAAGCGGTGGTGTTACAGTGAGTCTTCAAGAATCAAGTCAGACTCTGAGTCAATGGGATCAGCTACTGCTGAACTGACTGGGATAGCGCTGTCAGGTTCTTCCGGCTTTAGCTGGGCCGGTTGTATCAGGACATTGTAAATAAGTAAATAAGTGAAATAAGTAAAGAAGTAAAGAAGTAAACTAAATTCTATATACTAGCAAGAGCGGGGGGGGTTTCAAGCGGTATTGGCTAAAATTATCAATTTCTTTCTGCTTTCGGAATCAAACCTCCTGGGTCGTACTTTGGGACTTTGCTCAGTAGCGTTGATTCTGGCACCGTCTTGTGTTTTACGGTGTGGACAGTCCTGACTTTTGGTTAGGTTTTGATGTTCTCCAGTCTGGTTTCTTCTGATGAAAGGAGGGACTTTGTCACAGTCCAGATGAATATTACCCCAAAATTCCCAACGAGGAAGGACGGCTTGGCAGCTGTCGTCCTTCGGAGGGGCAGGATAAATCACTTCAGCCTCCCAATATCCTTGGTGGCATAATCCCATTAGTGGTCTACAGCCCCAATTGCAGTGCCATTCAGGGGTTTCTTTGTCCAGATGAATCCAGTTACATCTCGTTGTCCTTTTTATGTTGTGATTCAGGAGCATTATCCAGGTCACAATTCCTTCAGGCAAAATCAGTAGATTGATTACCTTGAAGTGGGGTTTGTCAGGCCCCGTTAGGTTCTCAGCCTCTACTGCAGACACCCATTCAGGGGTGTTTCTCAGCTGGTCCATCCAAGCTGGATAGCCTGCTAGTCTTACTCTTTCCCAGGTCTTGGTAAGATTTTCAACAGTTTCATTTCTGTCCCATGGTACGAAGATGTCTCTTTGCGTGGTGTCCCAGCAGGTCATGTTTGCATATTTGGATCTCCCATGGGAGACTTTTACATGCGTTAGGCTCCATGGTCTGATTCCGGCTTGATACAAAATAACCAACAACATAACTAAGCCTATTAACACTACGAATCCCCGCAGCAGGGTTCGTAGACAAGTTGCTTTATCCATTCTCATAATCCTTAAACAGTCCTTAGGTCGGTCAGGGGTCGCCATATCTTCATAGATTTGTGGTACATCTTCATAGATGTGTGGATCTTCTTCATTGATGTGTGGATCTGCATCGCTGTTTGAATCATCTCGACTTAGTCTACTTTCCAGACTTGTCATGTTGAGAGAGTTTCTTTTCAAAGACTTTGCTTCTTTTAGCTCTGGGCTTCCTCCTCGAGCGCCTGTGAGTTGTGGTCACTCGATCTTTGAGAAGCTCCAGATATAGTGGAGAGGGGTGTGGCCATCCAGGTTGCAATCTTTACCACCCCCACTTCCACCGAATCACCAGCCATTCGGTAGGTTCAGGCTGGGGTCCTTCCAGGTGCCATTTCTGTTGGGGTTTAGGTCCCCATCTCAATTTGATACTTATTCCTTTTATCGTCATGTAGACCACATTAAATATCCATGGTGAGGTTGGAGCACAAAGCTTAGGGTGATATTCTTCTTGAGGTTCATCCAAATGAGACTTTCTGGTATCTTTGGTGATCAGTCTTGAGTCTATTATGTCTTTCTCTGTCACTGCTCTTCTATGGGGTTCTGCATGCTGCATGGTGTGAGCTGGTCAACCATCTGCCGGCGTTCCAGGTTGCCAATGTGGTCGCATTTGTCTCTCACTGGGACCTGGCCCTCTTTTCCTTTCACACGTCCTCTGTACAGTTCCACGCAGAGAGGCGATGGGTGTGGCAATTCTGGTCTCAACCCTCTCCACACCCATTTCCATTGATAGACCCCCCAACATGTAGGTTCAAGCTGGGGGCCTTGCAGCCCACAAAAAGGTTCGTCAGATGGGTCCTCACCTCTTCGACGCTGTTCCTCCGCCTCCCACAGTCTCTGTCTGAACATTTCCATGGATTTTCTTCCATATTGCACATAGTGTTCACCCCTTTCTTCCAACGCTGTTACCGTACTGACAAGTGGATGTCCTCTGTACGATACAGTTGTCCTGTAAGCCATTCGCACTGGGTATTCTTCCCAATCGTTGATGGGTGTGTAGACTCGATCACACAGCATTCGTAGGGGCAGCTCTGTGTTTTCAACCACTATTTTGTTTGGGTTAGTTTCCCGGTTGTAGATGCTTATTTTCATAGCTCGGCTTGTTGTCCAAACCTCCAACTCCCCTATGGAGATTTCGCAGAAATGTGATTGATGTGACTCTCTGTAATTATGGCCCCATCTGATTTTGAATTGCATTCCAAGTACTTTTAAATAGACAACATTGAAGATCCATGGTGTCCCCATCGGGCTGGGGTTGTATGGCATTCTCCATGAGTCTTTTGTTACTGCGTAGTCTGTGATACCCCTAAGAGACCCTTTAGTCAGGTCTTTGTTCCTGTAGAACATTATACATGAGCAGTAGTAATTTTTGGTTCTGTTAAACTTTAGGGTGTAATCTTTTCTGGGACGGTCTAACTTTACTAGTTCTTTCCGTACAATTAGAGCTGGTTGATACGGTCCTGTCCTGGATCGTTGAATCAGCAAATTCCACACATAAGTGGGTGCCTCATCCTCTGAGTCTGAGTCATTGTAAAGCGGGTCTCTGTCCCAGGACCAGCATGATTCAATGATTTTTGCAGATTTTATATTATCTCTCCCTTTCCAGATATAATTTGGACACCTCACGATTTGATTTAATAATTCTCTACCTTTCCTTCTGCGATGAGATCCTTTGATGATTCTAGCGCCCCGTCGTTCAGTTTTTAGTTGTTCATTTCCTTGTTCATGTGCTTCCATTCCCTCAGAAATGTCCTGCTGGCCCAAGCGTTCAGCACACTAATGCTTATTCTCTGTTTTACTTTGGTTGGGACTTTTTTGTGTCTTCTTTATTGTCTTTGATCAGCTGTCTTATAGCTCCCACTGAATACACTCCTTTGTATGGTGCCACGACCATCCTTACCGAGACTTTAATCCACTGGGTGGAGTCAGGTCTTATGGGCGTGTCTACACTTTGTGCAGCTATTCTGGGAATCTACAGCATCCTCGTTTGACAATTTACATAGTACTTCACCATAGTCCCCTCCCATTCACAGGTACAATCTTTTGGGCCTCTTTCACTCAATTCCCATTGTGTGAAGATCATTACTCTTGGCAAAACTGTGGTCTTACATTTCCCACAAATAAAGGCATCCACCTTTACTCACTTCAAATGTACTCCCGTACTACAACGTTTTTCAGCTTCAGTTACACATCATATCAGTTACACTTCAGTTGTACTCCCGTACAACTTTTCACTTCGCCTCAGCTCTGAGGGGCTTACAGTTTCATATCGTTTTCTTCACCTCAGGTTTGAGGGGCTAATTACTTCGTCTTTGTACTTCACCTCACATTAGAGGGGCTTATCTTTTCGTCTTTTATCTTCACCCCAAGTTTTGAGGGGCTTAACTTTTCCTGGTCCTTCCCTCCAAATGGGTAGGCCAGTAGGTTCCATGTTGACTTCACAGCTGTTTTACAGCTTCAATCAACATTGATCATTTAGCATTCTGCTGACAGGTATCTTCTCTTGGCGTACTCCAAGGCCGTCAGAGCCCTACCTGCCCAAAACTCTGAGGTTGTTCTTCTTAAGATAACTCCCCCGCATATAGTGGCCATTCTACGATAGGAGAGCATGGTACTTGGTTCATTGGCCATAATCCGGTTTCTGGTTTGAAATTAGCTAGGAATTGGCTTCAGTTGCTCTATTTCTCGGATTCCCTGTTTTTGTTAACACAACCGTGTTATTGTCTAATATTCTCATCACTTTGTCTGTGGCGTTCCATTTGTGCTCCACTGCAACTGCTGATGGGTGATCCTGTGCTCTGACCCACACCTTTTGTCCAACCTCAAATGAAGTGTTGGAGGCTGGTTGTTCCTCTTTAACCTTGAGGCCCCGCTACTGTCCAGCGTGTTAAATTGACGTTGGTTAAGCTCCTCACCGGGGGAGGGTCTTCCAGCTCAACGCCTGTCATTCAAGGCTTGTCCTACTTCCACAGTTTTAGTGCATTCCTTGGTATTAGCATGTTTAGCTAATCCAATGTGTTGGCTAAACCTATGGCTCTTTCTTTCTTTCTTTCTTTCAACTTTGCTGGCTTGAGTTGTGGGGGGCAGTGAGAAAACGCATCACCCCAAAAGTCTGACACTAGTGATCCACTTGTACGTTGTGACAGTGTGTCCCATCATCAGCTCTCAGTTCCTTTGGAAAGCCCAACGACCCACAGAATCGTTTCAGCATGATAGCAACACCGTTGCCTTCTTGTTTTTCTTACTGTTAACAAGTGCCACCCGTGACACCTGCCAGTTTGTTCATCCACTAGGTGCCTGCATCGTCCTGAGTTTGTATTGACCAAATACCACACAGTCATGCAGCACCTTGTGAATTTGCTTCATGGGAATCCAGAGCTCCTGACTCTCCAACTCCTTACGTGTAGGTTGTACGCCCGTATGACCTAGCCCTTCATGCACGCCACGCACAACCTCTAACACGTACTCCTGTGGGACCCTCGGCCCGCCGGGGTTTGTTCCCACTCTCGATCCCGACAAAAACGATCTTTCTCTGTTGCACATAAGATCCACTTCTTCATTCCTCTGCTAATAGTCTCCTTCTTTAGCATGGAATCTTCGAATCTAGCCACAGAGTCCAACTTAATAATCTGCTTCAACTTCTCTTTCCCAGCCTGGGAGAAGTCGCTCTCATTCATTCTTTGTTCTGTTACATTGGGGATATTTTCACAGGTTGTTGTACAGTCCTGTTTGCCAATTGAACTGTAAGGTGTCTTATTGTTTTCAGGTTTTTGCGGGTCATAGACACCTCTGCCCCAGAGACCATTAGGTAATGTTTTCCATCCACTCTGGCATAGATTTCAACACGTCCTAATAATGTTTATCAAGGGTGACCCGCAACCTGTCGACCATTATTCAGCTGGTCCCCTATCCCTTCTCAGTCGGAATTCACGAAGGGCCTTTCTTTCATCAGGGGTCATTTTAGCATATTCTTTTGAGGGCACATAGTCGCCCCATCTTCGAGGCGCTGTGCCAGCTGCCCCGGCCCGAAATCCCCCCTGCCGTCGGTTTTGTTGTTGGGGAGCCCCAGGGGCTGCTTTTGGCCGTGTTGGGTTTTGTTTCATCCCGTTTTTCCTCTTTTCATCCCAACACTGTTTGTCTAGGTCACAAGACTTTACTGCTTGATCTATCTTGAGGACCAAGGTCTCACCCGGCATCCCAATGAAGGTCACCTTTCTTTTACTTCCCTTTACTACCACTCTCAGAGCCCCAACATCCTTTTCTCGAGGAACTGTTCGTCCGAGTCGATTCCAGACTGATTTGGGGTGTTGTCCTTGATCCACACCTTTTCTTGCCTGTTGGATTTGAGAATCCTCCGTCGTGGTAGTAGATACCAGCTCAGGTTTTAGTTCACTTGGATCGTTGATTTTGGACTGGTCCACCAGTCCTACTGTTGCCACTCCAGTGGCCATTCTTCGTTTTTGTCGTCTCGAGTCGGTATGTTTTCAAAGCCTCCAGACTTTATGTCCCGGTACCTGGGATGAAAACAGACCTGCTGCTAACTTACTCTAAACTATGGTCAGTAGTCCTTAGTAAGCCCCACTTACCCCACCACTGCCTAGTAGTATAAGGGGTACTTAGCTGGTAGCTAGTCCTGCCGTGCTACAACTCCTCTACCCTAGGAGAGTTGTGGTCTGGCGCTTGGTCAGTCCACTGACGCACGCCTTGTTATCTTGAGTTCTTTATGCTTTAAGCACGTTGGGCGCCATGTTAATTCTACGTGAGTGAGGTTAGCCGCAGGATCTTGCGACAAGTCCTCACTCCAGCCTTCTCCAGTAACGGGTTGTTTAACTTTTATCCTAGCACACGAGTATTACCCGATATGTCTCAAGATTAGTTAGAATTAAGGCTGAGTCGAGGTAATTCAACCAGACTGTTACTGTCTTCATCTGCAATGTCACACCCTTAATTCCCACTCCGATTTGATAGCCTGACTTAGCAGAATGGAGTCAGATCGTATCTCCCGGAGAAACATGCATTAAACGACAGCTTACCTCTGTAGATGGTTATTGTTATCCGTCTGGTTAGTTTTAGAACCTAGGAAAATAAGGTTCCAGGATATTGTTTATATCTTTTTGGCTAACACAACCATTTAAAACCTCCAATAATCTTGTTGTTATCTTTGAACCAAGTTTTCCATCATTTAATATCAAGGTGAGTCGAAGGAAAAATCCAAATTTGTACGTTTTATATGTTTCTTTATTATTTAATTGCAAGGGAACAGCATAAGCACTACTTACTACAGAAAAGATTTAATCAGGTTACATGATTTGCATTTAAGAGATAAAAGATTCACAGCTCACCAAAAGATGTCTTCCACACGCTGGGTTTTAATGTATTTTTACCTTTAATTGAATTGAGTTGTACTCCAATCAATGTATAATTTGTATAATCTTCAAAAATGTTGGTTTATTCTACAATAATCTGATTCCGATCAAATATGTTTAATCCACCCAGGTAATCTTGGTGTGTTCCAACTTGTGTTTTTATCTCCACCAGGAAAACTTATTTTAATCCTATCAGGAAATCTTGTCACCTCCAGGTGATGCTGTTGTACTCCAATTAAAAGTCTGCACTCCAGCAGACTGGACAAATCTTTGTTTAATCCCACATAGGAAAAGCTTGTATTTCCAATTCTTCAGGAAAAACTTGTTTTGTAATCATCCACTTTAGGAAAAACTTGTTTTGTAATCACACCAAAGAAACCTTCATTTAATCCTGCTATAATCCAGTCCAGGAAAGTCCGCACTTCCAGCAGACTGAATAAGTCTTCGTTGTAATTCCACAGAAAAACTCCAGGTAATTCTGTCGTGTTAAAAATCCCAGTTGTAATCCATCAAAACTGTTTAGGGCTAAAAAATCTGGTAATCCTCCCAGACAAAATCAATTATTCCTCAAAAGTGTTATCCATTCAAAGATATTGTAATCCATTCAGTTGTTCTGCGATGCTGATGAGCAAGGCCTTCAAAGCAGGCCTGAGGTTAAAATTAGAACATCGTGTTCTCCTGGCTTTTCATCCAAGGTCAGTCAGCTTCTAGCTGGCAGGTCTCACTCCGTGGTCAGACCGAGTGACCCAAAACAATAACTGATTTTCCAATCCTGCAAAATCAGCTTTAATCCATCAAAGACTTTCCAATCCTGCAAAATCAGCTTTAATCCATCAAAGATTGTTTTCCAAACATTCAGCTTGCTGCAGTCTGATCTCTCGACGCACAAAACTTCTCTTTAAACTTTTCCAGATTTAAAATCAATCAGCTCTCCGAATGCAGGCATTAATCCAAGTCTTCTTTCCACAATATAATTCTTCGAGCTTTTCCAACATCTGCTCCGTGGTACTGACAATCAGGGCGTCAGAAGCGGTGTTCCCTTAGCTTTAACAAGCTGATAAGCCAGGACCCGTCAGAGCAGATTCCAATGCCGCAAAAACACTTCTTTCGTCCTGGAGTAAACTCTTTTTGAATCAAACCAATCTTCTTAAAGTATCCAGCAAATTCAACTAATTCCTCATGACTTCAGCATCTTCAACCAGTTGTATTCCATAATTAATGTTGAATCTTATCCAGAAATGTTGTTTTGTTCCACAAAAATATTTCCAGATCAGGAAAAATAGTATTCCACAAAAGAGCGTCTTTTAATCCATCATTGCTCAGTCGAGCTGACGGGAGGCCTTCAGCCGCAGTTAGAAGATGAACAGGGACACTGCGTTCTCCTTATCTTCCAAACTTTTCCAAACATTCAGCTTGCTGCAGTCTGATCTCTCGACGCACAAAACTTCTCTTTAAACTCCTTTTAATCTGTTATGAACAGAAAGGAAAATATCCCTAATTCATTCAGAAGGGAAAAAAAATTGGTTTAATCCATTAATTGAGGTTTATTCCACAGAATTGTTATAAAACAAAAAAATCTTGTAGAAACAAAAATAATTATATCCAGGAAAAATCAGTTACTCCGATAAAAATGTAAAAACATCCATTCACAGCTCCGTTGAGCTTTCAAAGGCCCATTTTGCAGCAGGAGGGAGGACAAAAAAGAACTCCGTGTTCTTTTTAGCTCAAACAAGCTGATAAACCCGTCCGCTTTCAGCGAGAAGATCTCCGCTTTGTTGGTTTCAACCGATTATTTAATCTTCTTGTATAAAAGGAGGCTTTTTTACTGTTATTAATAATTTACTCTTAATATAAATTTAGTTGTGGATTAAACTGGGAATATAACCTACCTTTTTTTGTCAGAAAGTGCCACAAGGGATTTCCAAAAGAATAGGAAATTATTCCATCTCTGAAGCCAGTCCAAATTGTGAAGAAATAAAAAATATTCCAGGCTGAGGGAAAAGGGTCTCTTTGTCCAAAAAGAATCCCTTTTTAGAAAATCCTTATTTCTTCTGTTCGGCTTCCAGAGAGCATCAGTCCATAATCCACAAGAGTTCTTCAAAAGTCCAAAACTCAGCAAATTTTCTTCTCTTCCACAGCTTTTTTATACTCTAACAGAGGGACTTCAGCCCCCACTTCCAGACGCTATGTCATTTTGTTATTTTTTCATTGGTTATTGATGAGGTAACAGAGTTTGGTGACATAATTTCCTAAATCCTTATTTAGTAACTGGTGTGATCGTAACTTCCGACAGCTGTTCAGCTCTCAGCAAAGCAATGACATAATAATTTTCTCCTTTGGTCTCACCCTCCCTTCACACGAGAGTCTGGTCAGATAGGTTTAAACTTTCACCCAGATCCTCAACTTTTACCTACATTTACCCAAACTGTGGAAAAAACACTCTTTTAAGGTGCTATGTAATGTTCAAAACTATATTTTTCAACCCTCAGCAGTGAAGCATCCTTTAGTTTGCTGTGAATCATAAAAGAAAACATAAAATAACATAGAACATACAATTTTCACAAGAGATTAATATATCCCTTCACTTTGTTTCATAAAGGCATTTTAAAACATTATCTGTTGCAAAACTCCTGCAGCTCTTCCTCTGAGTTGTAAAAGTGTGCACTTTCTTATCATCTGACCTACTTCTGCTCAGAGAGACTTGCTTGAGTGCATGTTTATTATTTATTATAACTCCTTGTGTGTTTTCTCTGTGTGCAAGCTCATATCCTGATAAGAAGCCTCAGCTGTCTGCAATAACGCTTTGCTTCTGAATGTTTTAGTATGGATCCTTTAATATTCTTATTCTTATTATTTTGTTAAAATAAATTTTGTTACATTTAAACAGTCCTTGAAGCAAAAAACAAAAACTACCTTCCCCAATGACTCTCTTCTGTAGCTGTGTGAAAGTGCACAGCCCTCACTCTGAACAGACCCGAGTGTGTGTGTGTGCGCACGTGCACGTGTGCGTGCGTGTGTGTGCGTGCATGTGTGTGCATGCTAAAGGCCTGACAAAGGCCTGACTCAATTTTATTCCTTATTGCACAGGGTTTAACCAAAAATGCCATACAATAACACAAAAATGGTTTACCAAAATACAGACAAAGCGTATAAAAAGTAAAAAACATACATCATGTTTTTCTGCTTATGAGTTTAAAATACCATATAAATTAAACTAATCCAGGGTCAAACACCAAGGGATAAAAAGTGTACCACACCCTGCTCTCAGCCCTGTGCCAAAGGCAACTTACCATGTGTGTGTATATGTGTTGTAAAGATTTTTGTAGCAGTATAAGTCTGTTTTCAATATAAAAGTCCTGCATATTTTGACATGTGTCTCAGTTTAATTTTTGTTCAGAAATGCACTTTTGACAGTTACCGGTACACCCACATACCATAAATAAAGCAGCTTTAAAATTACTACCGGTACACCCGCACATAAAGATGACACAAACAGATATTTTTTATGTTTTTTATTTAAAATATTTACAATTCACTCAACCCCCAGAAACTCCTCGTCCTCAGTGTCACTCTCAAACAGTTCGGCAAGTGACAGAGGCAGCTTGCCACTGGTCAGAGGTCCCGGTCCCTGTCCCTCCTCCTCCTCACTGCTGTCCTCTGCCTCAGCACCAGCTCTAGCAGGCCGTGGGAGGATGCCCGCCTTCTTGAAACCTGCCTTGATGGTCCGGGTGGTCACTGAAGCCCAGGCCTTGTCGACCCACTCCACCACCTGGGCGAACGTCGCGTGCCGCATCCTCCCCGTTGCTGTGAATGAGTGCTCACCACTCACCATCCCGTCCTCCCACAAGTTTCTTAGAGAGGACTTGAAACTACGGTTAACGCTAATGTCCAACGGTTGAAGAAGTTTTGTCAGCTCCCCAGGAATAATTGTGGGCACGGTGTTCAGTGTCTTTATTTTCGCCTTCATGGCATCCGTTATGTGGGCCCTCATACTGTCCATGACGAGGAGAGCCTTCTTGGTCCTGAAGAACCCGTCAGGATGATGGACAAAGCATTTGGTGATCCAATGGACCATCATCTGCTCATCCATCCATTCCTTCGGGTTCACCGCGACCACGACTCTGGGGCTAAAGTCCTCCTTCAGCATGGTCTTGCGTTTAAAGATGACCGGGGGAAGTTTGCAGCCATCAGTACCACAGGCCAGAACCACTGTAAAGTGGGACTTCTCATGGCCTGTGGTGAGGATGTTGATTGATTTCTCCCCATTCTGGGAGACACTGCGGCCCAAAGGAATGTCGAACGTAAGCGGTACCTCGTCCATGTTAATCACGTGGTCGGCAGTGATCCCATACGTCTGGACCTGGCGTGAGAAAGACAAAAAGCAGACATTTGCGTCGGGCTACAGTAAACAAAAGAATCGAGCGCGCACTCACAGACCTGCTGTGAGCGCACCAACAGACCTGCAACATTAAAATGATTCTTTGTTTGTCCACATCACATCACATGTCCACGTCAGAAGAAGACATTACTGGTAGATTACAGTAAACAAAAGAAAGATGTGATGTGGACAAAGAAATACACATTTTAATGTTGTAGGTCTGTTGGCACCAACTGACCTGCAACATTAAAATGTTTCTTTGTTTGTCCACATCACATTACATGTCCACATCAGAAGAAGACATTACCGATAGCTTACAGTAAACAAAAGAAAGATGTGATGTGGACAAAAAAATAAACATTTTAATGTTGCAGGTCTGTTGGCACCAACTGACCTGCAACATTAAAATGTTTCTTTGTTTGTCAATATCACATCACATGTCCACATCAGAAGAAGACATTACCGGTAGCTTACAATAAACAAAAGAAAGATGTGATGTGGACAAAGAAAGAAACATTTTAATGTTGCAGGTCTGTTGGCACCAACTGACCTGCAACATTAAAATGTTTATTCCTTTGTCCACATCGCATCACATGTCCACATCAGAAGAAGACATTACCGGTAGCTTATAGTAAACAAAAGAAAGATGTGATGTGGACAAAAAATGTTTCTTTGTTTGTCCACATCACATCACATGTCCACATCAGAAGAAGACATTACCGGTAGCTTACAGTAAACAAAAGAAAGATATGATGTGGACAAAGAAAGAAACATTTTAATGTTACAGGTCTGTTGGCACCAACTAACCTGCAACATTAAAATGTTTCTTTCTTTGTCCACATCACATCACATGTCCACATCAGAAGAAGACATTACCAGTAGCTTACAGTGAACAAATAATCAAGCGTGCACCCACTGACAACAAACTCGCTGTGAGCGCGCAATTTTATATTAAATTAATATATTAAAATTTAGCAAGCTACCGGTGCGTTAAACACATACAAAAAAAACTGTAAACAAAGAAACGAGCGCGCACCCACTGACAATAAACTCACTGATAGCGCGCAATTTTATATTAAATTATTATATTAAAATTTAGCAAGTTACCGGTGCGTTAAACACACACAAAAGTAGACATAAGACAGAAGTAGCTTGGATGTCTTTGCCAG
>JBBPBX010037989.1:8781-30629 GCA_038048925.1 Garcialebias charrua
TCTTACTAGAATATTGGTTGTCATCCACTTCCTAGAATTTTAGTGGAAATAATAATAATATGCTTACGTATGTTATTCTCATCTTCTCTACAACAGGACCCAAGGGCAAGCAGCTGGAAGGCACCGAGTGCCCTTTGCATGTGGTCCACCCACCCACAGGCGAAGAGTTTGCTCTGGGCTGTGGGGTGTGCAGAAACGCTCACACCTTCTAAACTGCAAAACACTTTTTTTTTTTTTTTTTTTACTGGGAACCAGTCAGTCTACTGTGATTTCTTACTGCTGCTGCTGCAGCTCAGCAGTGAAGCTCAGCTCTTGCATGAAGTCTCCTGGACCCTGGACCAGGTTTCTGCTCTACATCAAGAGTCCTCAGGTCTGCTCTTTCTTCCACATGAGTGTCCAGGCGCTGGAGCTCCTTCGGATTCTGAGCAACCTGAATGGAAACACGAACAATAAAAAAAAAGAAGCAGAGAAAAAAAGAAAATAACGTGAAGTGTTTGCATGCGGCCGTTGTATTCCCTCGGCTTCTATTGACGTTGCACACCTCCCAGTCACCAAACTATAAGAAAACAAAATCAAACATCAGATATGATATAGGTTTGCATAAAGACAACTGTGGATGAGAGTTGGCTTTAAAAAAAAGGAACGGGTCATATTTCCAGCTTCCTAACTATAAATTTAAAATATTGTTATATGTAAACTTTTCATAATCTTGTACAGTATTCTTCACTGTCAAGTGCATCATAGGTTGATGGACAAAAAAAAGATGAGTTGGTTGATAAGACTGTTAGGTTTATTACTTTGGGGAGGAAATAGTGTATGATTTATCTAATCTTGTATATAATGATACTATTCAAAGTACCTGTATTTCAAAGTTGCTCTCTTCACTTCAGTTTTGTTTGATATTCTGGGTTGTTTTGAGCCAGATCTTTTATTGAAGTGCAATACTGGGTGTGCCTCCTATTTCGCAGCTGTTTAAATCTATGGAATGTATGTCAAATAAAGCCACTGTACATTTTTATACAGTAGACTGTCGTTTTCCTCCCCTCCTCCTCCTAAATGTTATCTCTTCTGTTGTCTGGAATGAGGAGGGGGGTGCCTGGCTTGCAGTGAAGGGAAATATGTATATTCTATTTGCAACTCTGATGAATACCACAGCACCAAAATCCTGCAGTAATTGAAAAACAAAGAAAAACTCATAAGATTACAGCTGAACAATATGAGGGGCCAGTCTTTACGCCAAAAAAATAATTGTGCACCTGTTGTGCTTCTTTTTTTTTCCTAGAATGAGGCGGAGAGATTGGGGACGGGGAAAGTGTGTGTGTGTGTGTATTGGGGAGGGGGGTCTTAAATCAGCTGCTGTTAAATACAAAGCTTATTACTTGTGAATCTGCTCTGTAATATCTGTGGTGGATGGAGTTGAATGGTAATAAACCAGAATCTCTGTTACACAAAGTACACACTGTGTTTTTGAATTATTACCAAAAAATTACTTAATTTCTAATAAAATACCTTATTGTAATCAATCACAAGAGTTGGAAAAGATTTTTATGATAACAAATAGAGTTAAAAACGATTGGTCACTAGGAACAGTTTTGTTTCTCACAGCACATTTTTGCCCCTATGATTTACTCTGCTATAAAAATATGTTCAAGCAATCTGTTTCATCAGTTGATTTATTGAAATGACAGAGAATTTAAAAAAAATTGTTCAGTGTTGCAGAAATTAAACCAAAATGCTGCAAACTAGACATTTTCACATGGAATTTTCGAAGAACGTCAACTTCCAAGTTATTTACCGGTACTGTGATATTTACTTTACATGTCGCTTTCAATGTTT
Source organism: Garcialebias charrua (assembly GCA_038048925.1). Classification (NCBI taxonomy): domain Eukaryota; kingdom Metazoa; phylum Chordata; class Actinopteri; order Cyprinodontiformes; family Rivulidae; genus Garcialebias; species Garcialebias charrua. The sequence goes on from JBBPBX010037989.1 coordinate 10,618, forward strand.
TATAACCAGCAGCTTTATAAAAATAAATTTATGTAACAGCACAGTTGTGTTTTGTGGCTTTAAGGATTAGACATTTAAGTAAAAAATTCCTTTTTGCTTTTCTATACTGACAAAGAAAAAGGTTAAATCATGTCATCTGGATCAGTTTCTTTAAGGGAGAAACGTCTTGTCTTCCATCCGGAAGACTTCATCAGTCTGTGGCCTGCCAACCATATTTATCCCATAAGTCACCTTCATTGCTGTGTTTCAAACCAACCTCCTGCTGGAATATCAGAAGCTGACTTATAACACATGCAAAAGGACCCATCTGTCCAAAACGATCAATCATGTATAACAATCAAATGTTTAGGCCAGATGGCCGAATCTTCTGGATGGCAGGCCACAGACTGATGAAGTCTTCCGGATGGAAGACGAAACGTTTCTCCCTTAAAGAAACTGGTCTAGGTGACATGATTTAACCTCTTTTTGTTATCTACATGGATGATTGAGCTAACAAACCTTAAAAAAAAAAAAATACTGACAAAGGTTATAAAGATTCTTATTAAGTGTTTCATTTAGTTAAACATTTTATGTACCAGACGGGTACTGAAATGCCCCTCAGCGTGCAAAAAAAAAACAGAAAGGCCACGTCCGGTCGTGTGCTCTTTGGAGTCTTCATCATTAGAACTGCCTAAAACCAGTACGTAACTGGAGCTGCTGTCACAACCGCAACACATGCTGTACTTTATTTTTTTCAGCTGCTCTCTTCAGGCGTCACCACAGCAAACGAAGTCACACGAAGACATATTTTTACGCTGGATCCCCTTCCTGACACAACCACCGAGCTACCACAGCCCTCTGTGTGGAGCAGAGAGCTGCCATCTAGGGCCCCCAGGGGAGCAGATGGTGGGGGTTAAGGGCCTTGCTCAAGGGTCCAGAGTTGGGAAAATAAGGGTGGAGACAGGCGTTGGTGCTTCACCAATCCCACCCACATTTTGATGTCTGTACCGGGAGTTGAACCAGTGATCTTCTGATCGCAAACTTGATGGTTTGCTAGAATCTACTAGAAGCCAACCGAGGATCTGTACCCAAGGCCTCAATGAGCTCTCGCATCCGAGCTTTTGCCTCGTAACATCCAAGGCTGCGGACCGCTTGGCCCTCTGGTCTCCCTCCAAGTCCCAGCCAACAAGGTTCAATAGGACTCCTTTAGCTTGACAGCCTGCCTAACTCCGAGTGTCCACCACCGAGTTTGAGGATGGCCACCACAACGCAAGGCAGCCACCTCAATAATTGAGTGTGGAACATGGCCCACTTTGATTAAAGTCCCCCGCCTCAGCTGGGATGCAGTTAGTTCTCCTGGAGGTGTGAGTTGAAGATCTTGCTGATGGTTCCCTTTCATTCGGGTCACTGCGGTGCAAAAGAATACGTATGGGAATAGCGCCCCCGCGCGGTTTACCTGTGAAGACACTTTCAATCATACCTGTCAAGGCCAATGAGGTTGTTGCATGTGTAAGGGAGGCTCCGCCCCCTTACTATAAAACATGCAGCACGCCTCATTTCCTCATCTATTTGCATTTCACCTCGCTTCACCTTGAACATCGTGGACCTTGTACTGGCCAGAGGACAGCCCATCTGGAGGTGAGCCTGCTCCCTACCTTGGGCGCCACTACGAGGGATTCATCCGCGGAGCTCTGTTTAGTTTGGCTAACTGAGTGCTTCTCGCGTTTAGCACCAAGGCTAACATGAGAGTTTTTTCGCTGTTTCAAGTCTGTTTAGCGAACGAGCTAACTGACGGGCACCCCACGTTTAGCAACGGCTAACTGGGGCTCTACGAACAGCACGAGGAACAACGACTCTGCTAGCGAGCGGACGACGAAGGACTTCATTTCACTCGGTTAGCGCTGCTAATGAGTATGCGAAGAAGGATGACGCCTTACTTGTTTAGCGCTGCTAACAAGTTGACGACAACGGACTTCTTGTTTGTTTAGCGACTGCTAACATAATTTTTTACACCTTCCTCTCTCATCTCACGGTGACCAATGGCTCCGGAGAAGAGTAAGAAGAAAACGAAGGCTTCCAACAAGGACAACAAAAGGCCAGGAAGCCCAGGTCCATGTCCGAGTGCCTGCGGGTTTTTCACCTCGGAATCGGACAGCCACGAAGCCTGCCCGATGTGTCTCAGAATGCTGCACGCAAAGGCTGCGCTGACCAACCCGGAGTCAATCAATCAATCAATCAACTTTATTTGTAAAGCACATTTCAAAAACCATAAGGTTAACCAAAGTGCTGTACAATAACATAAAAGACAAGTCAATTAAAATGACAAAAAACATACAAAAAGTAAAAAATACATGTACCAGTCTTTCTGCAGGTGTATTAAAATGCCATAAAAATAAGATCATGTTTTAAAAGCCAAAGAATGAAAGTGTGTTTTTAAAAGGGATTTAAAAACAGGAAGAGAGGAGGCCTGTCTGACACTCAAGGGTAAGTTGTTCCACTGGGAGCAACTACAGAAAATGCTCTGTCACCTCTGAACTTCAGCCTAGTTTTGGGGACTGTCAACAGCAACTGATCAGCTGATCTTAGAGATCGAGGAGGGCAGTAGGGCTGAAGCAGCTCAGACAAATATAGCGGGGCAAGGTTGTTCAGGCATTTAAAAACAAATAGCAAAAGTATGAATTCTGTAGTGCATAGGGAGCCAGTGAAGGGACGCCAGGATGGGAGTGATATGCTCACGCCTACGGGTCTGGGTTAAGAGGCGAGCAGCAGAATTCTGCACGAGCTGCAGACGGGCGAGAGAGGTCTGGCTGATGCCTACATACAGTGCATTACAGTAATCAAGACGAGATGTTATAAAAGCGTGGATTAATTTTTCCAAGTCAGGTCTTGATAAGATTGGTTTCACTTTTGCAATTTGTCGAAGCTGATAAAAACTTTTCTGAACAACACTGCTGATCTGTTTATCAAATTTAAAATCAGACTCAAACTTCACCCCCAGATTGGTGACACAGTCCGTGAGATAAAAAGACAGTGAGCCAAGGTCTATGCTGGAAGAAGGACAGCAACTCGGTCTAAATGACTTCAGTCTTGTTCTCGTTTAGACTGAGGAAGTTTAGAGAAAACCATGCCTTAACATCGTTAAGGCAGTGTGTGAGTTGCTGGAGTGTATTGATTTGTGCCAGGGGAAGATAGATCTGGCAATCATCAGCATAAGTCCATCCTTACACAGCAGCAGCTGGAAACAGTAATCCATGCCTTCATCACCTCTCGGCTGGATTACTGTAACGCTCTTTACCTTGGAGTCAGCCAGTCCTCCCTCAGACGTCTCCAGTTGGTCCAGAACGCTGCTGCTCGCCTTCTAACTGGAGTTCATAAGAGGGAGCACATCACCCCCACTCTGGCTTCACTCCACTGGCTGCCTGTTCATTTTAGAGTTCATTTTAAGATTCTTTTATTTGTTTTTAAGAGTTTAAATGGTCTTGCTCCATCCTACCTCTCTGAGCTGCTTCACCCATACTCTCCTGCTCGGTGCCTCAGATCAGCTGATCAGCTGCTTCTGGAGGTGCCGAGGTCCAAACGGAGGCTCAGAGGGGACAGAGCTTTTTCTGTTGCTGCTCCAAAACTGTGGAACGATCTCCCTCTTCCCGTCAGACAAGCTCCTTCACTGTCCAGTTTTAAAACTCTTTTAAAAACACATTTTTACTCACTGGCTTTTAGCACAGACTGATTTTGTTCTGCACTGTTTTTATTGTTTTTATTGATCTTAATGTTTTAACAACTGTTTTATTTTTATGTGTTTAAATGTTCTTGATTTTATGTACAGCACTTTGTTGCAGCTGTGGTTGTTTTAAAGGGCTCTATAAATAAAGTATTATTATTATTATTATTATAAAAATGAAAAGCTATCCCATGTTTCCTAAAAATTGAGCCGAGTAAATAAAGAGCAAATAAAAGAGGGCCAAGGATAGAGCCCTGGGGTACGCCATGTGGAAGAGGAGCAGTGGAAGACATAAAATTGTCCATTTTTACACAAAAACTCCTATTTTAAATAGGACCTAAACCAATTGAGGGTGACACCCCTGATGCCCACACAGTGCCTCAAGACGAGAGATTAAAACCCTGTGGTCAACAGTGTCAAATGCAGCAGACAAATCTAAAAGCAATAAAACAAAAAACTTTCCTGAATCTGTTAAAAGAAAAATGTCATTTGAAACCCTCAGAAGGGCACTACTGTGGTGGGCTTTAAATCCAGACTGAAACGGCTCAGTGATGCCATTTTCCTCTAAGAATGGTACCAGCTGGTTGTAAACAACCTTCTCTAACAGTTTAGAAATAAAGGGAAGATTAGAAATGGGCCTGAAGTTAGAGCAGAGAGGGGGGTCAAGGCCTGTTTTTTTTAAGTAGAGGGCGTACAAATGCATGTTTAAAAATCTCTGGTACCATACCAGAGGAAAGACTGGTATTAATAATCTGGAGTACACTTGGTCCGATTGTAGAAAATACCTCCTTAAACAAACGAGGTGGGATGGAATCTGCAAGGGAACCAGAGGGCCTCATATGACCAACTATGTCCTCTAGGAAAGTGAAGGACACAGGCTCAAACTGATCAAAGACAGATGAGCAGTGTAGAGGAATGGAGGGGTCATAAGAAGGCTGAGAAATACAAGCTCTGGTTGACACAATCTTATCAGTGAAGAAGTTAAGGAAACTTTCACAGACTTCACTGGAGGCGTCAAAATCAACAGACTTGGGAGCGTTGAGAACAAGGTCTATGGTTTTGAACAGAACTCTGGGGTTGTTACAGTTAGATGAAATAATGCCTGAGAGATATTTGTTCTTCTCGGCTTTTACAGTGTTTTGATAATGTAACAGGCTCTCTTTGAAAATATCAAAAGAAACATGCAATTTGTTTTTTTTCCACCTGCGCTCTGCTTTTCTGCACTCGCGCCTGGTCGCGCGCGTGACGTCACTCAGCCAGGGCTCGGGAGCAGGTCTGGTGCGCCGGCTCTTCAAAGGAGCGATCGTGTCCAGTGTTTGTGAACAAACAGAGTGGAAGTTGGAAACCAGTTCATCAATATTTAAACTAAGAGAATCTTCAGAGTTCTCCTAGCAGAGACCAAGAAACGTGGAGGAGAACAGGGCTGAATAGGAGGAGTTGAACACGCGACAGCGCTGAGGAGGAACGCACACTTGAACTGGACAGTGTGTAGGAATGTCAAAAATGACCGGCTTATGATCCGAAAACACAGTGTCGCATATGTCCAAATTGGAGACCTCCAGACCGTGAGACAAGACCAAGTCCAGCGTGTGTCCGAGAATATATGTAGAAGCGGACACGGACTGCACAAAATTAAAAGAATCAATAATATTTAAAAAGCTCCTAGAGATAGGCTCTTCTGGACAGTCCAAGCGGATATTAAAATCACCAAGGAAAAGAACAAAGTCATATTTAGGCAGGATGTCGGCCAGAAACTCTGACATGAGAGTGGCCGATCTCAAATGAACAGTGTTCAAAACTTGTATAAGACTGCAGGCTGATCTGCCGGCATTTAAAATCATTTTTAAAAACAACTGCTATTCCTCCTCCTTTCTGACCCGACAGGCGCGGGCAATTAAAATAGCAGCAACAAGGAGGAGACAGCTCAAAGAGCTGCGGGCTCATCAGTTCTCAGCCATGTCTCTGTCACACAGAGGAAATCCAGATCACGAGACATGAAGAAATCCCTCAAGATGAAGGTTTTATTTGTCAGTGATCTTGCATTAATAAGTCAGAACCTGGCAGGTGCCGGCACATCTGAAGCTGCAGCTGTCTGTGGAGCCCGACGTAGGGCTCGTAGATGGCAGGGGTTGACACCACGCCGGCGAGGACGGGGAAAGCGGGGGCCGCGGGGGCGGACAATGTCATCTGAACTGACACACACCAGCCAGCTGTCAGTGGGGTCCAGCACGCGCGGGCTCAGGGAGAGACCAGGAAACGCTCCATTTCTCCTCCGGGAGGTCACGGGAAATCGTGCCAAAAAAGCTTTAAGCTTTAAAAGTCTTCCGCTGCGTTTGCCCTGGCGGCGCCGGCGTTTACGCCGAGGGAGAGGAGCGTGGATGTAGCAGGTGTGAGCAGGTGTCCCACCGGCAAAGGAAAACGGCTGAAACGTCGTATGAACACCACAATCAGTGTCGAATTTCACAAAATCCTTGGCAGAGAGACGAAGATCCAACAATGTTTGGCGATCATACACAAGCAGTAAACTGGCACTGGAGATAAAAAACAAAAACAGCACGAACACAAACAGCGAGAGACGGCAAGCTACAGACACCAGCGCCATCTTGGATTCTTACTCAATCCAAACGTGCAAGTCGTGCTCGCACTGCAGCCAACTCCGCCATGCAACGCTGGAAAAGCGAGTGAAATTCCTAGCAAAGACGCTGGGTACATCAAGCGCAGCGAAAGACCCGCTACTGACCGAGGCTCTCAGGCCCATGGCGGAGCTGGAGTCGGACGACATGAAAGACGTGGTGATGATGTCATGGGGTGACCAGGTGGACATGGCGAGCCAGTCGAGAGAGGAGCTCAACGAAACAGGTCTCAAATACGACGTACGCAACATGCTACTGTCTGATGAGATTTCTCTGACGGCCTCAGGCGAGATTTCCGACGATGCAGCGGAACAAGACACAGAAGATGAGGCAGGAGACCTCTCCCAGGTAGTGGCATCGGTCCCAGTCGAAGCAGACAGGTCTACCTCGGCCCTTTTTGACCTATGCTACAGGATGGCTGAGTCGCTAAAAGTCCCATGGCCAGCCCTCCCACCACGACAGCAGCAGTCGAGACTAGCAGGGAACTACTTTCTTCCAAGGCAGCAGACCTCGTTGATACACAAGTTGCCGGTGTTCCCAGACTTCTTAACAGAGCTGACGAGGTCATGGTCGTCACCAAGGGCGCCACTTAACCTCCTGCTCTCACAGTTCTTGGATCTTGAGAACATGGAACAGGCGGGACTACTGCAGATACCCTCCATGGACGAAACTCTGGCAGCGCACCTGGTGCCAAAGACGTTGGCGAAAGAGCCCACACTTCCCAGCAAACAGTGTTGTTTCTCAGCGACCCAGCTGGAAAAGATTTACTGTGCACAATGCCTCGTAGCACGTGCACTCAATACAGCAGCCATGCTCTAAGCGTACCAGGCAGATAAGCTACAAGAGCTGCAGGAGGCCACAACCAGAAAAAAGAAAGTGGCAGAGCTGCTAGAGGAAGCCCAAAGGACAGCTGACTTCATCCTTCGCCTCTCAGGCACAGCACGAATGGTGATTGGGAAAAGCATGGCGGAGACTGTTGTGGCGCAGCACCACTTGTGGCTCATGCTGACGGAGCTGCCAGAGAGCCAGTGCGCCACCTTCCTCCAACAGGCCGTGGAGCCTGCAGGTCTGTTTGGCGAGGCCCTGGACAAGATCCAGAGTCGCTGTGACCAGAGGAAAAAGCAGGAGGAGGCCCTGCGAGAGGGGATGCCCAGATGATTCTTCTCATCTTCTAAAGAACCCAGCGGCCACAGAGCGCACTCACGTCAACATTCGCTCTCTCAACGCCCCGCACACAAGAGGCCCACACTTGAGGCTGAACCACGGGCGACACCAGCAGCAGAGCAGCGTGGACGCGCAACACAGGGCCAATCCTACTTCCGCTCTCGGCAAAGCAAGTCGCATATCTTTTTGCTCCTACCCTCCTTAAGTTTTCCTCCTCCCTGCTTGCTTTTTGTCTCGTCCGTGACTCTTCAGCGCTCACTCGAACCAATTTGCGATGGATTTAATAAATTGGGCTGTTTCCTCTATAGATAAGATTTTTTCCACGAAGCGGACCGGGCCAGGAGAAGCGGTCTGCCCCTCTGACACGCACGCTGTCGGATACATGATGGACTCGTGGGGACAGTGGCAACCTATGTGTTTGACCGTCTTGTCTGTCGAAGACGTGGAAGATTTGTGGATTATTGGGATATTGGTGGCAGCTGCTCTGTTTTTTGGCGTCAGCGGAGCTGTCTGCTACTGGAAGCTCAGGAAGACTTCGGCGGCTATCAGCGCGCTGGCCAAACTTCCTGATCAGCAAGATTCTCTGATCCGGGCTGTGAGCTCCTCATCCCAGCTGTTGTACGAACTGAACCGCACGATGGGAGCGGCGGTAGACCACCGCGGACCTGCGGTGCGCTTTGGAACTCGTTTACAGCCGCCCGGCCTCAATCAGGGCACAGATGGGGGTTCGTAGCTCGGAACCTCATATGATTCGGCGATTTTGGACCTGAACAGCACCTGGACTTGGAAGGCTGCAGTCAAAAAGAACACTGTGGCCTGGATTGAAGATAAACAAAATAACTATCTAATCTGGTTTCTGCACACGACCTTGAACAGAAGGCTGTCTAGAAACTATTCTCCTGGAGTGAAGCTGAGAGACCTTGCTGGTTCAGTAATCTGGCGTAGCTCAAGTGGGAGTGTATTCCAGAGTCGAGGTGCGGCCGCAGAAAAGGCACGGTCACCCCAACTTTTATATTTTGTCCGTGGAACAGAGAGCAAGAGTTGGCTATCTGACCTCAGAGACCTGGAGCGGGCGGGGAAACTTAACAACTCTGTTATATAAGGAGGAGCGAGGCCATTCAGAGCTTTAAAAACAAATAATAAAAGTTTAAAATCTATCCTAAAACGGACAGGAAGCCAATGTAGTGAGAATAAAACAGGTGTGATGTGGTCCCATCTAGGAGTGTTGGTTAAAAGGCGAGCTGCTGCATTCTGAACAAGCTGGAGGCGGCTCAGTGTTGACTGAGGCACACCAAAATACAGAGCGTTACAATAATCGAGCCTAGAACTGATAAAAGCATGAACAGCCTTCTTCAAGTCACAACGGTTTAAACATGTTTGTTGAAACACAAAACACGTTTGTTAAATCACAAAACCCATTTTCCCGTATGTGCAATAAACATGTTTGTTGAATCACAAAACACGTTTGTTAAATCACAAAACCCGTTTTCCCGTATGTGCAATAAAAACAAAATGTTGTTTGAAAGCACCAATAAATACACATTGTGTTCAAACGTCTTTGTGTCAAAAATCAGAATTAAAGGGGCAACCCAACCCCTTTTTCATGAAACAAACAATAAAAATAAAGAGGTCAGAGAGCTGTCTCACACTGGCAGGCTCTCAGCCTCTATTAAAACCTTGTCCACTAGAGGGCCCAATGAGCCCACAAATGAACATGCCAGTCAGACTCGCCTCATGCGCGAGTGCCTGGGCCGCATGCACGCCGTCGCAATGGGTCATGAGAACTGTAGTCCGAGGTTACAGATTGCAGTTTCACGGCCGCCCTTGGTGCTTCAGTGGTGTGATAATGTCAACGATGAGCCCAGATCATGTCCTTACAATGAAAGAAGAGATTCAGGCACTCTTACAGAAGGATACAATAAGAATTGTTCCTCAGGGGGAGGCAAACAGCGGTTATTACAGCCGTTACTTTGTGATTCCAAAGAGGGACGGGGGCCTTCGCCCGATTTTGGATCTGAGATGTTTAGAATAGAATAGAATATATCTTTATTGGCATCATCATTGCACCGGGGTACAAAACATTGCAATTGGCGCACTTTGCAAATTTTTTTTTCGGGTGAATTACAGCCGAACTGAACTGTTAAGAATCGGAGCGGATTTACCACAGGGCACAGCTGAAATCAGCAACAAACTCAAATCAGAGCTCGGAAGATTGGAGCTGTTAAGATCATCTTTCTGGAAGCAGATGCGCTCCAGGGGAAAGAAAAGGAAGCGGTGCTCCCGAGGAAAGAAGAGGGGCTGCCGAGCAGGAATTATGACGAGACTGCGGGCAGACGCTAAAACCGGGAGACCCCCGATGCCGGCTCTTTTTCTGTCTAACGTCCGCTCGCTGGACAACAAAATGGATCTACTTCGTTTGAGAGTGACCACGTCGGAGGAGATGAGAAGGTGCTCTGTGCTCTGCCTCACGGAAACGTGGATCTCTGAGGATACACCGGACTCTGTTTATGAGCTGGATAATAGACTCTTTTTCAGAACAGACCGGTGCACCGAGACTACGGGGAAAACACGAGGCGGTGGTGTTTGTATTTACGTGAACAAAGATTGGTGCACGAACTGTTCTGTGATCAAAAGGCTTTGTTCAGCTGCCGTGGAGTTGATCACAGTAAGGTGCCGGCCGCATTATCTTCCCCGCGATTATTCTATAATTCTTATCTCCGCTATTTACATAGCACCTGATGCTAATGCTAATGACGCCCAGGGAGAAATTCATGACTTACTCACCTCGCTGCAGTGTAAATATCCTGAGGGGCTATTCATTGTTTGTGGTGACATGAATCACGTGGACCTTCAAGTCTCCCTCCCAGCCTTCAGTCAGCACGTTTTCACAGCAACAAGAGGAAATAAAACGCTTGACCAAGTCTACACTAATGTAAAGGGGGCGTACACGGCGAAGACACGCCCACCGCTCGGAGCTTCCGATCACGGCTCTTTGATCCTGGCCCCAAGACAGCTCCCCCCACTCAGGCGCTCCAAGCCGGAACAAAGAGAGATAAGAGTTTGGCTTCAAGGCAGCACCTCCATGCTGAGAGACTGTTTTGAGAATACAAACTGGTCTGTTTTCAGAGAAGCAGCTACTGATGGGAGCTCAGTGGACCTGGAACTCTATGCTTCCTCAGTCCTGGGTTACATCAGTACATGCTCTGAAAATGTATCCATAAAAAAATATGTTAAATCTTACCCGAACCGAAAACCCTGGTTAAATAAAGAAGTCCGCGCCTTGCTAGCAGCCAGGGACACTGCATTCAAGTCCGGAGATAAAGAGGAGCTGAGAAAGAGCAGGAAAGAACTGGTGGATGGCATTAAGAAGGCCAAGGCCACGTATGCACAGAGGATCGAGGGACAGTTCACCTCACAAGACCCACGGAGCATGTGGAAGGGTATTAAATGCATAACAGATTACAAAGGCAAGAACAAACAATGTCCCAAGGACCCATCTCTGCCTGATGCCCTCAATAAGTTTTATGCACGTTTTGATGATCCAAACAGACCAGCTAGCACCAGACTCACCTCATCACCAGATGAAGAGCATCTCAGAGTGACCGCAGCAGAAGTGAGAGGCAGTCTCAGGAAGATTAATCCTCATAAAGCAACCGGACCAGACAACATCCCAGGGAAAGTTCTGAAGGAATGTGCGGACCAGCTCTGTGAGGTGCTGGCTGACATCTTCACCACCTCACTTGCACTGGAGTCAGTTCCCACCTGCCTGAAGACCGCCACCATCATCCCAGTCCCAAAGAGCTCCACAGTGACTGGTCTGAATGACTATAGACCGGTGGCCCTCACCCCGATAGTCGCTAAATGTTTTGAGAAACTGGTCATGTCCCACATCAAGACAACCGTCAACATCAACGAGGACCCTCATCAATATGCATACCGCGAGAACCGATCAACAGAGGACGCCATCTCCTCTGTGGTCCACACTGCTCTCACCCACCTGGATCAGAAGGACTCATACGTGCGTCTGCTCTTTGTGGACTTCACATCTGCCTTCAACACCATGATCCCCCAAACTCTGATAGACAAACTATCTACACTTGGACTAAGCCCCTCCATTTGTAACTGGGTACTAGACTTCTTAACAGACAGACCACAGTCCGTGAAGATTCACAACTTCTCCTCCTCCACCATAACCCTCAGCACTGGCTCTCCTCAAGGATGTGTGCTGAGCCCCCTTCTGTTCACTCTGCTCACATATGATTGTACAGCCACACTTCCAGGCTGTCATATTGTTAAGTTTGCAGATGATACAGCGGTGGTGGGATGCATCACAAACAATGATGAGTCCAGCTACAGACAGGAGGTGGAACACCTGGAGAGCTGGTGCAAAGAGAATAATCTTCACATGAATGTGAAGAAGACAAAGGAGATGATTGTGGACTTCAGAAGGAATAAACACACCCACGCCCCACTGAAAATAGGTGGATCTGCAGTGGAAGTGGTCTCCAGCTACAAATACTTGGGTGTACACTTGAATGATAACCTCAGCTGGACCAACAACACCACCAGCCTGATCAAGAAAGGTCATCAAAGACTCTACTTCCTCAGACGACTGAGACGTGCTGGTCTGAGCAGCCCAGTTCTCACCTCGTTCTACAGGTGTGCAGTGGAAAGCGTCCTGTGCTCCAGCATCAACGTGTGGCATGGAGGCTGCACAGTTGCAGAGAGGAAAGCTCTACAGAGAGTGGTGAAGGCTGCACAGAGGTCTGTCGGAGTCAGTCTCCCCACCATCACAGACATTTACACCTCCAGATGCAGGAAAAGAGCCACCTGCATCATGAAAGACCTCACTCACCCAGCACACTCACTCTTTGCCCCACTCCCCTCAGGACGGAGGTTGAGGAGCATCAAATGTAGAACCACTAGACTGAGGAACAGCTTCTACCCTGAGGCTGTTAGACTCATGAATGAATAAATAAAAATAAAATAAAAATAAACACTGCAAAATATCACATCATGCTGATGCTGATCTGTTTTCTTGTTGCTGTGTTCATCTGTGACCATCTGCTCATACAGACTCATGTTCGTGCTGCTGTTTATAATGATGTTTTTCCACTATATTAGGGCTTAGTGTATTACTAGTTGATGTTTTTCTTAGTTAATTCTAGATGTTATTACTGTTTTTCTCTTGCATTTGTTGTTGGATGTAACTGGGACCCCGTGTACATAATCTCGTTTTCATCACATGTACCACATGCGGTGCAAATGACAATAAAGACTCTCTGACTCTCTGACTCTGACTCTGACGCACCGTCATTGAGAGGGGACATGCGTACGGAAGCCGCAGCAGAAATTAATCTGCTCCGCCAAACAATCAGATATGGAATAAAAAGGAAGGTTACAATAGGATATTTAAACAATAGGATGTTTAAACACACGACTAAGGTCGTACACGTTCAAAATGTTGACGCTTCGACAGGTGATACAGTCGGTATGCCCAGGAGACTGGTGCACCTCTGTGGACCTCCGCGGCACCTACTTCCATATTCCAATACTGCACAAACACAGAAAATGTCTGAGGTTTGCATTCGAGAACACAGCCTACGAGTACCAGGTCCTCCCTTTCGGGCTCTCCCTGGCTCCCCGCGTTTTCATAAACTGCCTCGAGACGGCGCTAACACCAATGAGAAACCAGGGCGTCAGAGTTTTAAATTATCTCAACGACCTCCTCGTCTTGGCGGGGTCACGCTAGCAAGCCGAGGCCCACACGAACCAGCTGATGACACATCTGCAAGCCTTGGGCTTCATAACAAACAAAGACAAAAGTCTACTGTTACCTAGCCAGACAATTTGTTTTCTCAGTCTCCAGATAGACTTACTGCATTATCATGCAAAGCTATCAGAGAGGAGACTATCAGATTTCACCCGGTGCTTGGCTCTGTTTCAGCACAACCAGGTGTTAACGATCAAACACTGTTAGCGGTTGCTAGGTCTCATGGCTAGCATGATCGTCGCCATCCCGCTGGGCCGGTTGAAAATACGGGAGTTTCAACATTGGTTTCACTGGTATTGTAAAGCGCTTTGGGGCTCCTCACAGGGGGCTGGAATGCGCTAAATAAATAAGCTCCATTTACCATTTACCATTCACAGGAAACAAAAACATGCCCTCCCTCAGCACCAGCAAGTGAGAATTACTCCATCTTGCCTTCGTGCTTTGAGGCCGTGGTCAGACACAATGGCTCTCAGCGGGTGGGTTCCCCTGGGTCGAGTCCTGTCACGAATAGTAGTCACAACAGACGTATCACAATCTGGGTGGCGGGGTATTTACAGGCACGCGCACGTACGCGGCTCTGGTCCGAAAAGCAGCTGAAGCTGCACATAAACCAACTGGAAATGTTGGCGGTTTTTCTCGCTCTAAAGCACTTCAACAAGCTGAAACTGATCTGACAGAAAAATGTGCTAGTTCGTAGCGACAACACCTGTGTTATCACACATATAAACAGGGAGGGGGCACGAAGTCCCTGCCTCTCCTCCGTCTGACGAGCAAACTGTTACAATGGAGCAGCAAGCACTTCCTGTCACTCAGAGCTACACACATACCAGGTGTGCAAAATCATGGAGCGGATGCACTTTCAAGGGGCGCCCTTCTGACGTCAGAATGGCATCTGCACCCAGAGGTGGTTCAGCAGATATGGCAGAGGTTCGGGAAGGCCATAATAGATCTGTACGCCTCATAGCAAAACGTCCACTGTCCTACGTACTGCTCAATACTGGACGTGAGCGCTCCATTAGGCGTAGATGCTCTGACAGTCGTGTGGCCAACATCAGAGCTTCTTTATGCTTTTCCCCCGGTGGTGTTAATCCCAATGACATTGGAGAGGGTGCGCATACAGGGCCTCCAACTGATCCTGGTAGCACCGATGTGGCCAAAAGAGCTTGGTTTGCAGAGATATTATCTCTACTAGCAGGTCAGCCTTGGTACCTGCCTTTATGCAGGGACCTGCTGACTCAGACCCACGGGCAATTATGGTATCTGAGGCCAGAGCTGTGGAGTCTGTGGGTTTGGCCCCTGAGAGGTTAAAACTGACGACCTTTGGCCTTCCTGCTAATGTAATAAAAATTATCCAGTGTGCATGAGCTGATTCAACTCAGTCACTTTATGCACTAAAATAGCGTTTTTTGAGACCTAATGCCAGGAGAGAAATTTTATTTATTTTTCCAGCACTATTCCTCAGGTCCTTACTTTTCTTCAGGACTTAGTGGAGAAGGGTCGGACCTATTAAAGTTTATCTGTCTGCTATTTCTGCATGTCATGAGGGCTGGGGAGGCAAGTCACCCGGCTCCCACCCCCTGGTAGTCCGGTTCATGAAGGAAGTGCTGCGTTTGAGGCCTCCAAGCAGAAAAATAGCTCCACAGTGGGATTTGAACCTGGTACTAGATACCCTCAGTGACACCCCGTTTGAGCCACTCGAGAGCGTAGATAAAGATATTTTATCTTATAAAACTGCTCTCCTTCTGGCTCTTTGCTCTGCGAAGAGGGTGGGTGACCTTCATGCCCTCTCGGTACATCAGATGCGCACTCAGTTTGCACCTGACGGCTCCAAGGTGACGTTACGTCCAAATCCGGCCTACGTCTCAAAGTTCCCCTCACTTTCATATAAGAGTTTGTCTTTTCAGCTCTCAGCATTTCCGCCACCTCCGGTGGTCACTGAGGAACAGAAGTGTATGAAAGTTCTCTGTCCTGTACGTGCATTACGTATTTACATGGAAAAAACGATGAGCTAGCGTGAGACTCAGCAGCTGTTTGTATGTTTTGCTAATCCTGTTAAAGGAAAAGCTCTGTCAAAACAACGCCTCTTCCACTGGGTCACAGAGGCTATTTTTAAAGCTTACAGCTGTAAGGGCAAACCAGCACCCAGTGGGGTGCATGCCCACCAAACCAGAGGCCTGGCCACATCCTGGGCCCTGTTCAAGGGGGTTCCTGTAGCAGAAATATGTTCAGCTGCTAACTGGACATCTCCCAACACGTTCATAAGATGCTACAGCTTGGATGTCACAGCATATGATGTCACCCGGGCTGTACTTTCCTCACAGAAGAGTTGAGCGTGCTCTTGCTGTCAGCATAAGGCTTACACTCTCTGCTTATGCATTTCCGAGGCATGATGGTATGTTCCCATACGTATCCTGTTGCACCGCAGTGACCCGACTGAAAGGGAACTGGAGGCTATGCACCATAACCAATGTTCCCTGAAGGAGGGGAACAAGGTGCAACACAAGTTGGCCCCTCCAATGCTTTATTAAAGCTCGGCGAAGAACTTGCAGATGAGGAAATTAGGCGTGCTGCATGTTTTATAGTAAGGGGGCGGAGCCTCCCTTACACATGCAACAACCTCATTGGCCTTGACAGGCATGATTGAAAGTGTCTTCACAGGTGAACCGCGCGGGGGTGCTTTTCCCATACGTATTCTGTTGCACCTTGTTCCCCTCCTTCAGGGAACATTGGTTATGGTGCATAACCTCCAGGTTCTTCTGCCAGGCATGGCAAACACTCACTACACGTTCAGGTCTATCAGATCTGTCTGGCATCTTCCCCTGCCATCTGATTCAACTCACTATCAGGTGGTGATCAGTTGACAGCTCAGCTCCCCTCTTCACCCAAGTATCCAAAACAACCAACCACAAATCAGATGACACGACTACAAAGTCAGTCATCGATCTACGACCTAGGGCGTCTTGGTGCCAAGTGCACTTATGAGCACCCTTATGTTTGAATGTAATAGAGAAACTATGACTAAGCACAGAAGACCAAAAATAGAACAACGCTTGGGTTTAGATCAGATTGGTTCTATTTCGTGTAAGCTTCACCCTTTAAAAAGCTGTTGCTTATTGGGTTTTACCCGCGCCTCGCTCCAAAACACTGAAGAGTTCTAGTCCACGCCTACTTGCTGTGGACCCCACCCCTAGTATAAAACCATCCCTAGACCGGTGGTCGGCTCCCGTTTTTCTTCAGCCTAGCTAAGAACACGAGCAAACTTCTACCACGAACGAACTTCGAACATGTCTACTAAGAAGACAATCAAGCTTTGCCCCGCGTGTGACACGGGCTATATCCTGTCATTGGAGCCGCACGCCATTTGTGAAGACTGTCTGGGAGCGGTCCACGCTCAACATGCCTTGGACCCGAGTTTCTCCTGCCCAGTTTGCTCCTTTTTGGCAGCTGAGGAGAAACAGCGCCGGCTAGACCTCTTTCCCACCACGGAGGCAAGGTGTCAGCCGAGGGGGGACGTGCCGGTCGGAGACCTTTTTTGACGAGCTGGCTGTGTACACATCCTCCTACACGGAGACAGCTAGCAGCCGCGACCCGTCCTCTCTTTTTGGAGGTTCGGAGCTGGCTTTGCCATTTTTCTTTCAACCTGAGAAAGTGTCCTTTGGAAGGTGCGGATCTCACCCTGTCTTCCATCGAGGGAGCCGGAACAACTAGCGCCTGAGGTCCAACCTGCCTGTCCAGAGGTCTGGACCCGGTGCCGTCCCGCGTTCCGAAGCCGGGTCGACAAACAGCCGAGGGTCGTCTCCAGGAGTTGTGGACCCGACGCCGCCCTCCATGGTTGCCCCGAACAATCAGGGCTCTCACACCACTCTGATCCACATCCTCCCCGAGATCATCGGGAGGTCTGCGAGAGTCTACGGGTTGGAGGTCCCTGCAGGACGACTCAGGTCACGTCGTCCCTGTTGGCGGGAAGATTTGCCACCTAGCACAGCGGGCAACCGGACCCAGTCTGGTCTTGTGTCCCAGCCTTGTCTGCCTTGCTTCAAGGTGCAGCCAGCGAACCCCTGAAGCTGAGGGCCCCCGTATCGTCTTGTATGCCCATCACCAAGGTTCAGGGGCTCACTGACCAAGTTTTCCCCACTATCCCTACGCTGGAACCCAGCCTGTCGGCGGTCTTAGGGGTGAGAGCGGCGAAGCACGTCGGCAGGCACATCACTCCGCCAGCCGCCAATGACCAGATTACCGCTAAACTGACGGACAAGAGCCATCAATATTTGTCCCAGGTGGCTGGTACGAACAACATCGTGCTGCTGGCCCTCAGCATTGCGGAGGAGACAAAGCAGGACAATATCGGCTCAGCAGCGGACATGATCGTAAACCTCTGTGCAACGCTCCCGGCTTTATGTGAATGGAGCCTGCTAGGGAGGAGGGAGACAATTCAATTCACTCCTTCATCTTTAAAAACTGTGTTAGGATAGGCTAAGTGCTTGGTGACTGTACAATACTGTACATTTATCTATTTATTTAAAAAATATATATATATATTTTTTTCAATTTATAAATAGATGAATGCAGTGTTGGGCACCAGACCGCGAGGGAGCGCTAAAGCGCTAATCCGCTAATAGTGGATCTAAACTATTTGTTAGCGCTATAGCGGATTGACTAACTTTTATAATTCATAAGCGGATTTGCGCTATTTCTATTTAAAATGCAGTACCGCTAATAATTAATTATCTATCAGTAAAAACGAAAAAAAAACTTATTTACGGGCTCTTAAATCAACCGGACGACTGCTCACGGACCACATCCGGTCAGCGCCGGATGTGGTCCGTGAAAAAAAGCGGTTCCCGCCCTAAGGGGGGCTAGAGAGAGCGCTCTCTCTATAGCAGTTAACAGCCAGTGTGTTACTCTGCAACCTTATTGCTTGTTTTCGAACAGTCAGACGAAGAGTTTTTAACATTGAGGGTGAACTTATGGATGTTTCTCAGCGGCCTACGCGACGCGTCAGCGCCTCATTTGCCCTGCTCAAAATGGCGACCGGCCACAGAAGCGAAGGACTTTACAAGAAAACACGGTAAAAACAATTATTTCTTTGCTGAGAAAAAATATATTTCTTAGCTGACTTTATAGCACAAGGTTTTTCTGAGCTTAACCGTTTCACGAAATGGTCAAATCTGCTGGATTAAAAAAAGTAGTTCGCCATTTGCCCTGCTCAAAATGGCGACGGCCACAGAAGCGAAGGACTTTACAAGAAAACACGGTAAAAACAATTATTTCTTTGCTGAGAAAAAATATATTTCTTAGCTGACTTTATAGCACAAGGTTTTTCTGAGCTTAACCGTTTCACGAAATGGTCAAATCTGCTGGATTAAAAAAAGTAGTTCGCCATTTGCCCTGCTCAAAATGGCGACCGGCCACAGAAGCGAAGGACTTTACAAGAAAACACGGTAAAAACAATTATTTCTTTGCTGAGAAAAAATATATTTCTTAGCTGACTTTATAGCACAAGGTTTTTCTGAGCTTAACCGTTTCACAAAATGGTCAAATCTGCTGGATTTTAAAAAGTAGTTCGCCATTTGCACGTTAGCGCTTTAGCATTAGGTTCCGCTAGCTTTGCTAAGACATAAGCGTTTTTGAAATTGCAGACCTAAATAAATTAACAAGCGCATTAGAAATAGCGGAACACTGCTCTGGTGATGACGTGGAGGTGAACAGACGTGTTTGAACCAGCGCTCCCAACTCGGTTGCTAAATCCCCTTTTCAAAGCTGATTTAACATTTAAAATCAATTATTTAATGATGAAAAGGGTAAAGACGCTAAGAGGTAACGAGAAATCAAAACAGCAACAAGAGACGGATGAGGAAACTTTTAAATCATCAGTTGAAGAAGACGCCCGGCCCGGAGCCACACCTAATTATGGAGAAACTTCAAGCCAGCATCGGAGCTATTCACAAAGAGGTGATAGCCATCCGCGCTGATGTGAAAGAAGAGCTGAACCGCTTTCAGGATGAATTATCCGCTGAAATGAAGAGAGACTTTAAAAGTTTCCAGGAGGAGATTAATAAAAAATGTAACGAAATAACGTCGGAAGAGAATAAAGAAAAGACGGAGGAGTCTCTACAGCGTGTATCAGAAGTGGAGGAGTGGACCGCAGCGGCGAAAGAGGTGCTGTCTCAAACTTTAATTAATCAAGATAAACTGCAAGCCAAACTGACAGATTTAGAAGCACGCGCACGCAGGAACAACATCCGTGTTCGGGATCCCAGAAGACACAGAGGGAGACAACCTGTTGGAGTTTATGGTTGATTTAATCAAGGCCGAGCTGTCACTCCAGGACTTTGATTTAGACATTCAAAACTGCCACCGGGCTTTGGGCCCTAAACCACCGCAGAGCGCAAACCCCCGCTCTGTGCTGATTTCATTTTTGGCATTCAGAACCAGAGAATTGGTGCTTCGAGCAGCTTGGAAGAAAAAAGAAATTTATCTCAACCAGCAGCGGATTTACTTCGACCAGGACTACCCGACAGAGACCCAGAAGAGGAAAGCTTACGCACCTGTCAGAAAACTTCTGAAGGAAAAAGGTATCCGCTTCAGAAACTCATCAACAACTAAACTGCGTGTGTTTTTTGACGACGGCCCGATCACGTACAACAACGCGGCGGACGCCATGAAGGATCTACAGAAGAGAGGTCTAGCTCCAGAAAGCAGCAGGCAGCGATGACTCTGCAGCAGAGACGCTGATGGAGAAGCT
>JBBPBX010037990.1:0-17546 GCA_038048925.1 Garcialebias charrua
ATATAAATAAATATGTCATATAGCTATATATACTGCATATATATATGACAAATAACTTATTTGTGGAAAAAGTAAAAAAAATAAACAACAATTAAAAGATTTTGAGGGTGCGTGGCAATCAGGTGTAGGCACAGAAATAAGACAAATCATAGGCCGACCTGTTTTGATCTTGATTGTTTTGACCACTTTAAAAAATCGGCTATTCCTTTATACTTAATTGACAAATACATAAAGATGCAACAGCAGAAGCTACAACCAGCTTACTGTAGCCTACATTTTGGTTTTATTGGCAAGAATGTTATTCATTATAGTATTTTTAAGTGAATAAACTATTCTAATGGTTGGTGAATTAACTCCAAATGTATTTAAGTTAAGAAATTATGATTTAATTTACTATATCTGTTATTATACCATCTTCTATCTATTATATCATAGTATCTTTAATGAAAAATACAAGTTAACAAAAGAAAATCAGACAAATTACTTAGAGAGCTAATCTACCTTTAAAAAATGCCATGTCTACATAGACATACAGACATTTTGTTAAATAAAATTGCACATTCTAAAATGTAATTGCCAGAGCCCCAACATAAACTTTCTAAAAAACCTTCCTTGTTCTGAATTTGTCGGTCTATAAGTGACATAATTTATAGCTATTTTGATTCACAGAATGTTCTTCAATTACAAAGCAAATTCATGGAAATAGTAATATGCCTGAACTTGGCCATGATGCATCGTGTTCACTTTATTTAGTTGTAACTCTAATACGCTTGTCCAGCCGTGTGTAAAGGGTCTCTTCAAATCTCCATGATTTCTTTTTCCACCCACCCCAAACAGTGGACAGTGTCACTGCGTGTTTGCTGTGGAGCTGAGATAGCTGCACAGTTATGTAACGCAAAGAAACCTGGACGAAGCAGGCCTAAGGAGACACAGCAAAGGCAACAACAACCAAAAAAAAAGAACATGTGATGTGGGACAAGCCATGCAGCCATGCACACGTAATCACCCGCCCACTTCTCTGCAGCAGCGGTGGGAGCAGTCAACCCAACAAATGCATATGGACTGGCAGAGGAGGCGCACAGTGTAAATCTCCACCCCAAAACCAAGCCAGGAGTTTATTAAAAAAAAAAAACAGAGGACAAGACAAAAAAAGAAAGAAGAGAGTACCTTGTTCTGCCTTCAGGTGTGCAAGTTCTTCATAAGGAAAATCAGACAGGAGCAGAAAGAGAAGTGAGAACAACACACCAATACTACACTTGTATTGTCACAATGCATGCTTTGCACGATAGCAAACCATGACTATCACACTAAAATCAAAGCTTTCCAAAAGAAACGCATCTGAAAGCTTCATATACTGAAAATGGAAATGACTAGTAAGAGCTCAACTGAGTATAATGTAGCTGTAGATATTTTCACTAGATGCTTGGCCATTAGAAATGTGGTCATTGGATTCCAGGTACATTTTCTTGCATTATGAATAAATAACCAACATGGAGTGGTTCTATAATTTCACTGAAGTTCTGATCAATTCCTCCTGAGACTCACCTGGTTTTCTCTGGACTGCTGTGGAGTTGTCACAGGAACAAAAAAGAGAAAGAAAGAAGAGAAGCATGGCATTAGCAAACACACTACAGTTGTGTTTGCATGTGGCTCTAACATGCAAAACATATCACACTGTGAATCATTGTACTTTCATGTAAGGAGCAAACGGATGCCCCTTGACATGCCTGCTTAAAATAGCTACTTTTTTTTAAAAAGCCCTTAAAAACACTAAATATTTCATCTGTCCCGTCCTCTCAGGGAGTCAGATTGACATTACTCCGTTGGCGGAGAATCGTTAACACATTTTCACTGTCACACAGTAACATGAATGTTCCACATCTTGGATCACACAGGTTTCCTCACAACATGAAAGGAGACACATAAATCCCCACTCCTGAGGATTTACAGGGTTGTGAGGTTTGTGGATCTCAAGATGTTTATTGTCAGACCCATGGTTTATTTTTTCCTCCACCTCTCCGTTTTGCTCTTTTAAACCAACCTTTCATTTCCTGTTTTGTTTGTTTGTTTGTGCGCACCTAAAATAAAGACACCCTGTTGGGTTTTTCAAAAGAATGCTCACTGTAAGGGTAACGGTGACATATATACATGTGTGGTGTTTGATATGCTACATGGTTACCAGACGATGGTACAAGCACAACTGGTGTTGCTCAGGATTACTTAAGTGGTACTCAGCAGAAATTTTAGCACTTAACATTTACAAAATATGCAACAAGATAATTAAATATATTTATATGAACTAGAATAAAAGCTAAATAAAGACAGAGCCAAAACATTGAGTGGTTTAGTTTCATTATGATCTTGGCACTCAATGAAAAATAACAAACAAAAATTCAAACAAGTATATTTTAAGGACTCCTGTACTGCACCCGTAAAACCTCTACTATAGGACCTGCTGGCAGGGAATTTGATTTGATCTATCCACATCATCCAGCCAGGGATGAGTTTATTAGTTTATATCAGATGTAATACAAGTTCATAAGTTTGTACTAATATTTAACCCATCCATTTTCTGCCTCTAATCCAAGACTGGGTTATGGAGGAAATAGTTTACACATAGATGTCCAGATGTCCTACCTCTCTACAGTAACCTTTTTCAATTTCTCAGGAGCCAGGGCATTTCCAGGTTACCTCCTGTTAAAAGGGAGTTTTCCTTTCCACTGTTGCCTTTGTGCTTGCTCAACATGGGAGACTGCAACGAAATGAAGATTCAACGCAATCTGCTGATTCCTAATCCTGCTTTTATGTATGTAAATGTATTTGTACAGTGCCCTGAGACAACTTCTGTTGAGACTTGCCATTATATAAATAAAGTGAATTGAATTTCCATGCCAGAAAAGGGTAGCATGCCCTCTCCGGGTCGGGGAGAAAAGTGGAGGAGTTTAAGTATCTTGGGGTCTTGTTCACGAATGAGGGTGAAATGGAGCGAGAGATTGATAGGCGGATAGGTACGGCATCTGCAGTGAAGCGGGCGCTGTACCGGTCTGTCGTGGTGAAGAGAGAGCTGAGTCAAAAGGCGAAGATCTCAATTTACTGGTCGATCTATGTTCCTACCCTCATCTATGGTCTTGAGCACTGGGTTGTGACCGAAAGAACGAGATCACAAATACAAGTGACGGAAATATTTTTTTTCCGCAGGGTGTCTGGGCTCTCCCTTAAGGCTCCCGTATAGCTCTGCGTATGTCCATATGCAGCTGTATGCACGTACTACGCAGAGGTGCAAGCGTACCCCCGCAGGGCATGTACGTGCAAAGCTCAAATTTTACAACCGCGTACGCAAACGTGTTGTCGCACAATAAACTGCCCGGCGCCGGACTGTTTTGTATGCAACACAAATGTATTAAATTCCCCTTCTTCATCCCTGATCTGGCCTTTTCTTCATTTTTTTTTTGCCAAAAGGCAGTGATCTCTTCCTCCTCCATGACTAAAATGATGAGAAATGAACAAATTTGTCACGAGCGAATTAAACTTGGGTCCAGCGTGGCTGCGGGAGATTCTGCAGATTTCCTGGTGTGCTGGTCAGATGTGTGGGCTGCAGGACCAGCGCTTCCTGTTTTTATTTTATTTTTTAGAACTTTTTATTAACATATAAACACAGAACAACGCTGCGGCTGAAGCTGCCTGCTCTCGTCTTTTTTCCCCCCCAACCTGTCAATCAATGCAGTAGGCGTGTCAGCAAACGACCAATCAGCGACCTCAATTTGTCCCGTAGGTAAACGCTCTGCGCTGCAGCTGCTCAAATGACCTCAAGAATTTGCTGCGAAAACGCGAGATTGTACGTAAGAACGTACGCTGGGGTGTGGGGCTGAACTGTCTGCGCACAGCACATGCGTACGGACACGCATATGGACGTACGAAGAGCTATACTGGAGCCTTTAGAGATATGGTGAGAAGCTCAGCCCTCCAGGAGGGACTCAGCGTAGAGCCGCTGCTTCTCCACCTCAAGAGGAGCCAGTTGAGGTGGCTCGGGCATCTGGTTAGGATACCTCCTGAACGCCTCCCTGGTGAGGTGTTCCAGGCATGTCCCACCGGGAGGAGACCCAGAGGAAGACCCAGGACACGCTGGAGGGACTATGTTTCTCGGCTGGCCTGGGAACGCCTTGGGATTCCCCCAGAGGAGCTGCTCCAAGTGGCTGGGGAGAGGGAAGTCTGGGCCTCCCTACTTAAGCTACTACCCCATGACCCAACCCCGGATAAGCGGAAGAAAATGGATGGATGGATGGATGGATGGATGAATTCCCACACCAAGCATGAAATATAATCTGCCGTAAATGGACTAGTCTGAAATACCTTTCTTGGAAGGCATCTACAACAACTCTATTAAATGACCAAAACCTCTCAACTGGTGTATTTTGATGCATAGGAGCAACAACTCTACTATTATCTCCTCCTTAATAGCTCAACTCATCTGATCTATTTGGAGGAGTCACTACATACAGTAACCACATCTCCTGCGGATGGCATTCTAACCCACCTGTCAATCTCACTCTTTGTTCTACCACTGCACCTAAACAAGAACCCTGAATACGTTAAGGAGCATAACCTCAGCCTTGGAGATACTGCTCTTCATGGCTGTTTTACACTCAGCTGTAAACCATTCAAGTCCCCGATGGAGGATGGCTCAATGAGGCTAACAGGACCACCAAAAAAGCAGCTATGACATTCAGAGGCACATCTAACTGGAGCCCTCTGCCTGATGGTTACACCTTTACATTTTACACATTAACTCTTTAGTCTTGAACCCAGTTTCAGTTACACTAGTTTTTTAAAGACTTCTATACATTGCTTTCAAGAGAAAGTAAAGTAAAGTAAAGCTCAGTTCTTAAATGCAGTAGTTTGAACTACCGGTAAGTCCGAGGTTTTAGTTCAGCTAGACAAAAAGCCGTCTTGCTGCAGTGACTTGATCTGTGTCCAGGCTGCAGAAACAACTGGCCTGCTTTCCCTCACCAGATACAGCAAGAGATTTTTCACCTTTATCCCTTCTCTCTCCCTCTTGTTGACACTATTGGGTTAACGTTTAAAGTTAGATTTAACAAACTCAACAGAACAAATATCTTTCAATAGGAGGGACAGGCTGGAAAAAAGTCTTTAGCAGAAGCTGGTGAGAGAAAATTTTGTCCCTGTCTGCTTTAGGGAATTTAAAAGGAATGTGATTTCTCCTCCCACAGAAGAAGATGACATTGGTGGAGAGAAAGGAAGGATAAAACTGGTAGTGTGTGTGTGTGTGTGTGTGTGTGTGGGGGGGGGGGGTGTCAGAGAGTGGCCAGCTGATGGACAGCAGTTACAGCTCTCAAGAATAGAAGGCTTGGAACCACTCAATTTATTTTGCCTGCATCAGCAGGTACATACATGTTCTGTATTTTGACAGTGCAACGCTTGCACTCATAAATGTGCATATTCTGCATGCTTGTTAAATTGTTCCGTTCCCCATGTAGATTAAACCCTTTGTCTTGATGCAATAGCACTCGGAACAAGCCAACGTGCTGCAGTAGACATGTGGCCTAAGCGTAATCCTTGTTCTATTTTACCAGCAGCTTCAGCACTCAAATCCAAACATAATTTTCTGCTTGGGCACTACACACAAATGTGCCCTCTGCACTGAAATCAGGCAAGTCCCTGCACCATTTTTTTCCCTCCCTGACCTACTTTTGTAGTAAGATTATTGCAACTGTCATTTTTTTCCCATGTCTGTTTATTAATCCCAAGCGCTAAACCCAAAGGCATAATTTCAGCATTCGTTGAACAGTTTGCTTGCTCTAGCCTCCAATTAAAAACCTTTTGTCAAGCCACCACGTTTATTTAAAAAAAAATAAAACTAATGTTCATTTCAAATACAGGCTGTTGAGTTTTGAAAGACAAAACGAGGATCATTTTACATATTCATTCAACAACGCTGACCTTCTGCAGCTCTTAATGTAATGGAAAACGCTGAAAGCAGTCAGACTTCAAAATGTCACCGGAGTTAATTGAACAGAATAAGGTTCAATATCCAGATCATTTCCATCAGCGTTCCTGATATTTACACTGCAAATAGTGACTGAAATATCTTTGTTGTTGATCAAATAAGGCCATATAAAAATATTTTGAGAAATCAAAATAACGAAAAGCTTTGGATTTCTCTCCCAGAGTCAGTAAGTCCAACTGTATTGTTGCTCTTAAATGAATTTACAGCTTTACCTGGGAAGAGAGACTGACCATTTGCTTTTTTGTCTGACTTGAAAGGTTTGTGGAGTAATAAGGCCCACTTTACACTGGATGATGACCCAGCAGTTACAGAACACATCAGCTAGAATGATCTTTGCAGGGTGTTGGCAAGATTCATGTGGGTGAATTAGGAACTCGCTAGGTTCTTTATTATGTGTCATATACTGTAGCATGAAAAACTGTGACTTCCATAGTAAAACTGGGGGACATTATTATGATGATTGGCAGAGTATCAGGGTCTTGGGTGTAATATGACCACAGCTTGGTACACTATATGCACATCAGCACTGCTTCATCATTAAGAATTTGAATCAGGGATGGCCATATTGCCTCAGTTATAGGTTACAACCTCATCATGCCCACACAGAGCCAGCAGTGCTCCCAGCAAGGTATTGAACAACCTTAGGTGGAGTTTCCATTTTTGCTACAATCAAGAGAATCACAACACACTCCCAGCACGTGACTGCTGCAATGACCAATTCACTCTCTCTACGCACCTAGCACAGCTGTCCTTTATTTGCCTTTAGGACGCAGAGCAAAAATGCCTTTTTCTCATCATCAGGCCTACGGGACAAGGAATGAATCATTCTGAATGTGATGAAGGTCTGTATCCCTTCACTTACATCCTCTTATTCTTATGACAGATGTTTCCTCCTTCACATCTATGCTGAAACTCTTGGCAGAGACCCAGAAACCTCCCACATTTTTAGGAAAGCTCTGCAGATCAAGGAAACAGCCTAGTGCAGGCATGATACATGTGGCAGTGGTAGTGTGGAGGGATCTAGTGCGTAACGGCATGCTGATGTGTTTCAAAAGAGTTGTGCCTGGTAGGGTTCCCAGGGCATGGTGGGACTGTGGGCGGACAATGCAAGATTACTATTGAAGCATGATGCTGATCTATAAAATGCAGTAAGCACGCAGGAGGGTCTCGAAGAAACAAAAATGGCAGACCACCTAACCTATTTGGCATTGGTCTTGAGGGGAAAGTTAAAACTGTCTTCATACTGAAGAAGGTTTTCTAAATTTGCTACAATTAATCCACATTCTAATAGGTTGTATAGGTGATGGAGAACATAACATGGTCATCATTCAATGTGAAGAGGGCCTAAGAGACAATAATGAACCTATGACAAGGTACCAGTGTGGGGAAGCTGTTCAGAAAATGTGACACAAACAGGTTTTATTCCATTTTATTTGTCTCATCCCAGGTTTTAATTCTGCTCACTTCCTGCATTTCTCTTCCAAGCCGGTGGGCTACCATTAGGACTACGGCTGGCAGAATGCTTTCAAGGCTCGGTCCGCTCGCTCCGTTCAGCCATCTGCCCATTTTAACGAGCAGCTCAGGGGCTTTGTCTCCGTTAATACATCCAATTGTGTGTGAGGCTGTGAATGCAACTGCGTTTTAATGCACGCTTGCGAGGTCTAAACGACACTGTGCTATAATGCAACATAAATATTCACAGGTCTGACAGATTGCTTTTGTTGCTCATTAATGCACCATGTAATCACAGTACAGACAATGACAGGTGTGCTAAACAGTTGTTCGTATAGTAAGACTGCAGTCATTTTAAATATCCCTCGGAAATATTCAGCGTGCTTAAAGTCTGCTTCAACAACACGTCGCTACCACTTGTGGACATGTGGTCCTAATGGTATTAGAACTGTGTTTTATTTGCCAACAGTTTGATCTGAGCTGATGGTGGTGTTTATGCAGGCATTTCCTGCACAGATTAGCCATCTCTGTTCTCATCATCTCCCCTAATTATAGTTCCAAGACTTTGTGGAATAATCACAAGCACTCAGTCACATCAGTTAGCATGGACGCAGAATTGAGCAGTGGTCAGATCATTTGGAGAACTAGCATGGCTACACTCTTGGCATCGCTCCTCAAACTCTTTAAAAGTTGGGGAAGATGAAGAGGAAATGTCTGGTTGAACGCACCTGAAAAAGACAAAAGGAAGCCAACAATGAGGAGATTGACGGACAACCTCCTGGGGCAAATTGAGGTACAAGAAGCCCGTGGTGAATTTACTCCTCACACTTCCTTTGTCCCAAGGCTGTGAAATGACAGCCTGCTTGCCCAGTCCAAACTGGGTTGGGCACTTAAAAACCCACGTTGTTTTCACACAAAGATATCATACTTCCCTTCCATCAGCTCCTAGACAAATGGACCACCTACTACTCCTCTTTTGACTCTCCAACACAGACAGTGAGCAAATGGGATGAAGCGAAAAGAGGTCAAGTCCACTCCATTCGCCTGACTGCGCTGCAACCAGCACATTGCGTGCTGCTCTGAACAACGACAAGGGCAAGCGCTGGAGATTTAAGCTCCAAACAGCTTCATTTTAGCTGCAAGCATTGGGCCGTATTACAAAACCAAACACAATAAAGGCACTTCACAAAAATAAGGAAAACATCCACTATAATATGCTGGTGAAGAGTCTCAGTCATCCAGGACATGATCAAATCAAAAAAACATTCAATGCAGAAATAACTGGACTTTATTTGTAACAGAATCCACTATAATACAACTTTTATTTCCTAACTGTGGACACATTTTTAAAAAGTTTGCAATTAGGGGTGCAGTGAGCATTCTTTTGATTTTTTTAAATGCTAAATTTGAGTCATTTTAACCCTGTCACTCAGATTTAGACAAACAGGAATTGGGTCAGCAATGGAAAAAATTGACATGGGTCTGGTCACACAAAGTTTATTTTCTACAATTCATATACATGAAGAAAAAAAGGTATGCGAGGAAAGTATTAGTAAAATTGTGTACTGCTGTCAATATGAAAATGTGAATGCTTTCATTTGTGTAATCTATTACCAAAAAAAAATAAGTTTTTTTTTTCTAAATTACATTGCTATTAAAACAGTTGCATATTTTGAAAGACATTGAACACAGTTTTGTGTACACTAGTGATAAAATTGAGGTCTAGAAACAAAAAGAAACATCAGCAGCAAATGACTCCTCCATTATATCTCTGCCATTGGGCTATTTTAGAATATCTGCAAAAAGAAAGCTGTTTATATCTCAAGTATTGAAAATGCAAGAATAAGAAAAGGGCAGAATATTGTCAAAGAGCTGCATCTCATTGCACTCCCTAAAAAGAGACGTTCTTGGCTCAGAAAGAGAGGGGAAATAAACAAACAGAGAGGAGGTTGTTTCTCATCCAAACTTTGCTTGTACCTTTACATCCCTGCAGCACCTTGAAAAACTAAATACATTTAATGGAAAAAAAGAAAGAAAGAAGACTCAGTGTTGTAATTTTAGTCACATCAGCTAATACCGTATCTAGCACTGCCTCATCAAATGTAATAACTGTGAAGAGAGAGGAAATGCTGAGCACATCACCTCCAATTTAAGTCCCACGTGAAATGTGAAGAGTTGCTTCGCTCTCTGAGCAACAGCCCGTGAAGAAATATTCAGATTCTCTGTCCTGCAAGAACTGCATTAAATATTTCAAACACAAGGGAGTAGAGCTGCTCATGCTCTCTGTAAATAACGCTGATGTGTAATGGCATCGCTGCAGTCAGTCTGCATTCTTTGAGGCGTTTCAAAAATAAACTTTTTGGTGTGGCGTAAAATTTCTTTTAAAATAGCAAGGCAATTACTGGAATTATGTCAAGTTTTAATAGCCTGTGTCTATATTTTTGGAGGAACAAAAAGCTTTCAGGTTAACGCCACATGACAAGAGGTGATTTCCCACAAAGTAATTGTGAAAAAGGGCAACAGGAGGGGACGGCGTGATGTGTTTCTACCGTAAACCTGGAACAAGACAGCAAACCTGGGTTAGGTCAGTGTCACATTTGAAAGAAAACCCTTCTGATAAGAAAGTCTATAATCAATATGCAATGCTTGATAGAAAACATGGAGCCAGCTTTCTTACCTTCAGTGCAGTATCGACCTACAAATCCAGTTCTGGAGCAGTCACAGTAGGTTTCTCCATCGGCAAGTGAGCAGATCCCACCGTTTTCACAGGGGTTCTCGGTGCAGAGGCCCATCATCTCCAATCGGACTTTCTGGCTGTTGATCAACGTGGGCAACTTACTCCCATAAATGAGGTTGGTGATAATTCCTTTGAATGGCGGAAGCTCGCGGACAGAGGGCAGGGTGATGGCCGACATGCGTATATCCCCTGGAAGCCCTCCCAGAAAGAGGTCACTAACGATCTTCATGAACTGCCGCTGGGGACGCACTTCTCCCGTCTTGGTCTGGCCATCCACGGCTAAACCCGTCCACAAATTCTGCCGGTTGATGGCGGCAAAGTGCCAGCGACTGTCATTTACTGTTTTGTCAGAAGCAATGGTGGTCTCAGCGCAGTCAATACTGACACGAAGCTCCAGCCTACCCTCAGCCACGGTGAGGAGCAGGAAGTCGCAGTAACCACCATCGTCAAAGTAGAGCACCAGGCCTTCCGATTCTGAGGTCTTGAACTGAAACGTTAGATCACTTTTAGAGCTGGCGTCCCATCTTAGATATCGAGCCCATTGACCTTGTGAGCCTGTAAACTCCAAGCCTACACTTAGCCCCAGCATGGTACTTAGCAGCATGAGAAAATACCCAGCCAGGCCGTTTGGATGCATTGTAGAGACCAGCAGGGTTACTCAAGGGTTCGAACCGGGAATAGATCCTCAAAGTGATAACATCTGATTACAGCTTAGCTCCAGGCTTTATCTGCTGAATGTTATATTCCACAAAGATTGTTTTGGAGTCTAAGAAGATGGTGCAATATCAGCTTTTTCCACAGGCAGATCTAACGTTGATAATGAATGGAATATAATCTTGTCAGCCACGTCTTTAGAGAGATAAAGGGAAAAAAATATCCAGTTTCCACACAAAGTGGATTGGTGAAAGTGTTATGATGAAGGTGATCCTGAGAGTGCTCTGTCAGTGATTTAAAGCTGCATTTTGTGATGCTTCTTTGAGACGACTTCCTGGATTAAAGCACTTAAGGAATTTGGTTGGTCCAGTGTTTTGCCCCATGGTTTAGAACTCAGCTTCAGGTAGAATAACCTGCAGAAAATAAACAGACATAATGATTTTAAAAGGACAAATTGACCCTTAACTGGTAAAACAATAGAACCATTTGCAGATAAAATACACAAAGTACTAAATTATTAAATTCAAGGATATGGATGCAGTGACTTTAACCTAATAGTAAAGACATCTGCAACAAACACTTCATTGGTAATCCAGTCAGAGAGGTTCGATTCAGCATGCAAAAGAGGAAGCGCAAAAGGAAAAATAACCCCCCTATGACTTTAGATGAAAATAAAAGGACACAGATAATCTTGTCAACATAGCTTTGACTCACTATGTGTCCAATAAATACTAGAAAATAACCAGTAATACCAGTCATTACGCTTTCAATAGCCTTTTATACAGCGGTTTCTACCAGTTATTCACTTCATTTGACGATTAACTTACATAATTGCTCCAAAGTTTAAGCTTAACCGAACAGTTAGCGTCCCAATTTACAACCAGACTACCAAGATAAGCAAAATAAATAAAGATCAGAGATTGTTGTTGTTGACTGCTTGGCTATTGCAAATCCACTGAGGTGAGCCAAAGCATGTGTTTAGCTTTACATGTTGGGCTGCTATCTGCAGCAGTCTGCTGATATCCTGAATAATACGACTAATTATCCACCACTAGTCTTCTCTTTCTTTCGCTCATTTGCATGTCTTTGTGGGGTTACAAACATAAATGGTGATTCAGGAAGATGCTAGGACGGGGTCATTAATATTTGTATTCTGCTGTCTTTAAAAACAAATTACGAGTAGAAATAATTTCATTGACCAAAACATTAAGGACGCTGTAATGACGTATTAGCAGGTGATGGTGTTGGTTTGTATTCAGAAAGACGTGTGCTTTGGCATAGTCCAACTGTGCACCTGCAGTTGTGTTTAATTTGCCCAGTCACAAATGTTTTACATGGAGAAACCCTATATGTGTGTGTACTCTTCTAGCCCTTTGCCCTTGTGATTGTTTCGGCAGTGGGCTGCCAACCAGACAAATGCATTGTCCAATCATGACAGTAGCGCAGAATGGAGAAACACAATAGGCCCTTTTAACCACCTGCCCTGAATAGTTAATCTTGCTGCAGCAGGCGAGCTATTGAATTCAGGTAACTGATACCTATGCTAATGCACTGCGTGTGCTCACATGTGTGTCCCTCCTGTCCACAAACGTATCTCTGACAACACTGGGTTGCTACGATGGATGATTGCTGATGTCTTTAAAGAGATTTGGTGAGAAAGAACAGGTTAAAAGGTTCTGTTTGGGGAAATAACCCTGAATACCCCCATGCCAACCAACCCACAAGCATAGGTTGTATATAAAAAGCAGGTTAGTTGTGTTTTATGAATTGGAAAAGCTGTATATGAAACATGAGATGGCAGTGCAGTGTAGTAACTGGACAAGCTTCTATTCAATTGACATGACTCGTTGCGTGTATTGGCTGATTGAGGTATCAGGTGACCCTGGAGGCTATAGATTTGTAGAGTACGCTAACAATGCTAATCTGTTTCTCCTAAGGCACAAACATAAATTTCCTCAACTGCAGTGTGTGCCTAGTTACCACAATTGTTAAATCAATTTATTTATTTTCCTATTGCACTCCTAGACTTGACACTGACAAGTAATACCTAATTTAATGTTAAAAATGTGCACCTATTAGCTAGTTTGTATTCCAAGTCATACCAGCATAATGTGGCTATGAGCTAACTTTATTTTATGTATTTTATTGACACTTTTGTTCAGAGAGTTGTTCTGAAAGATGTCTTTTAAGTTGAACATAAGCCTGATATTAATAATTTCTGAAGGAAAAAATGTTGCTAATTACAAAATATTTTTTTCCCTCTGTTAATTAGGGACAATTCCTGGATTGTGCATGTGCCAACAAGAACCACATAAACATTTAGATAAATAAAGACAGACAGACGGATTTTCAGGGGAAAACTGAATTTTTAAATACTGCAATACCTCAAATTATCTTCTTTATGAGGATGGTTCTTTATCTGGCATGAATAATGAACTGTACAAAAAATCACACTATGAACATTTACCTTATGGTTAAAGGGATTGTGACATGATGTTGGAAATTTGCATATTTGTCACAACATATATATCTTATATAATTCAGCTCTGTTTATTTTTGCAAAATAAATTATAAATAAATTAAAATTTCATTACAAGTTATGGTAATTTTTTCGCTGGGATACGTCCTTAGAAATCCGAGATTTTCCGCAAACGTCATGTGACGTGCCCGTGGGGAGGCGCTGCCCCAACGCGCATGTAAATATCAATGGCGGAGCATGAGTGCAGCATTTCTAGTGTTGATCTAAGCGATTTGTCTTCAGTTTTGGAAGTTCTGTTAGTTCTGGTGATTCCAGTAAGATTCAGAAGACTTTTAAAACCGGATTCTATTCCTACTATTTTTTAAAGAAAGTCCCCCAGCTACCACATCTAAACAACGCAGGAAAGCTACCGTCGTAAAAGAGTAAGTCTTTGTGTAAACATAATCGGAGGTGTGTAGTGTTTTAGATGATAAACTATATATTTAACGTGAGCTCATGTTGTTTTACTTTATATACTGTGAGTGTATAAAGCCAATTATCATGGAGGATTCTTCATGTGCGATGCTAAAAAAAAAATTAGCCGACAGAAAATCTTGAGCAAACACAGGTAGCTTGTTGTCCATCCATCCATCCATCCATCCATCCATTTTTGTCCGCTTATCCGGGGTCGGGTCGCGGGGGTAGCAGCCTAAGTAGGGAGGCCCAGACTTCCCTCTCCCCAGCCACTTGGAGCAGCTCCTCTGGGGGAATCCCAAGGCGTTCCCAGGCCAGCCGAGAAACATAGTCCCTCCAGCGTGTCCTGGGTCTTCCTCTGGGTCTCCTCCCGGTGGGACATGCCCGGAACACCTCACCAGGGAGGCGTCCAGGAGGCATCCTAACCAGATGCCCGAGCCACCTCAACTGGCTCCTCTCGATGTGGAGAAGCAGCGGCTCTACTCCGAGTCCCTCCCGGATGACTGAGCTTCTCACCCTATCTCTAAGGGAGAGTCCAGACACCCTGCGGAGAAAACTCATTTCAGCCGCTTGTATCCGAGATCTTGTTCTTTCGGTCACAACCCAAAGCTCATGACCATAGATGAGGGTGGGAACGTAGATCGATCGGTAAATTGAGAGCTTTGCCTTTTGACTCAGCTCTCTCTTCACCACGACAGACCGGTACAGCGCCCGCTTCACTGCGGACGCTGCACCTATCCGCCTATCGATCTCACGCTCCAGTTTTCCCTCATTCGTGAACAAGATCCCGAGATACTTAAACTCCTCCACTTGGGGCAGGACCTCCTCCCCGACCCGGAGAGGGCATGCTACCCTTTTCCGGCTCAAGACCATGGCCTCGGATTTGGAGGAACTGATCCTCATCCCGGCCGCATCACACTCGGCTGCAAACCGCTCCAGTGAAAGCTGTAGATCACGATCTGATGAAGCCAATAGGACCACATCATCTGCAAAAAACAGAGAAGCGATTCTAAGGCCACCAAAACGGATCCTCTCAACACCTTGGCTGCGCCTAGAAATTCTGTCCATAAAAGTTATGAACAGAATCGGTGACAAAGGGCAACCTTGGCGGAGTCCAACTCTCACTGGAAACGAGCCTGACTTACTGCCGGCAATGCGGACCAAGCTCTGCTGATATTGGAACACCCAAATGTGCTACAACGTGACGGCATTTTTCAAGTTACACCAAAAAAAAGAGGGGATCTTTCAGAAAAATGATCTGTATGGCAAGCAGTTAAAACACCAGACAAACGGGCAAGGCTCTGCCTTATGCCCAGTGCCCACATGTACGTCACAATGACGTTTTGCGAAAATGCGCGGAATTTTAGGGGCGTGTCCCAGAGAAAAAACTAGCATAACTTGGAATGAAATTTTAATATGTTTATAATTTATTTTGCAAAAACGAACAGAGCTGAATGATATAAGATATATATGTTGTGACAAATGTGAAAATTTCCAACATCATGTCACAATCCCTTTAACTCATATCTTCCCTGAGACGTTCACAACATGAACATTTTCTTTTTATAGCTATAACGCACATGTTTAAAGTCTGCATTCTGCAATGCATTATGGTCTAGAAAGAGCCATGCCTACTTCCTATTCTTTAACGTCTAATTGATTTTGATTTGTTGTTTGTGGACATTTGGTACCACCACTGACTATGGCCTTCATACTGTATAAAACAACTATATATACACAATATATATATATATATATATATATATATATATATATATATATATATATATATATATATATATATATATATATATATAATATATATATATATATATATATATATATATATATATATATATATATATATATATATATATATATATATATATATATATATATATATATATATATATATATATATATATATATATATATATATATATATATATATATATATATATATATATATATATATATATANNNACTATATATACAGTATATATATATATATATATTTTTTTTTTTAAGTTTATTGCTTCACCATACGTTCACCTTTATCACCAAATGGTGTGGATCCACATTAGTCTAGTATTCATATCTACGTTTGTTTCTGCCGTGCGCGGTTATTCAGACATCAACATTGCACGTATTGATGACATTTTGCTCCCATATAACATAATATACCAATAAAACTCATTTACAAATACATTTGTATATACAAATTCAATAAAACACATGTGTACAAGGCCAAAATACTATAACTGGACACTGACCTTGAAAACCGCAAATAGTCTGAACGGCACCTGGTTACGCATGCGCATTAGTTACTGTTTCCAGCCAATGTGTGAACTTCACCTCAGGATGTGTTCAAGGCAGCTCGGAAACATTGAAGCCCGTACATTTAAGTGCCAAATAAGGGATGAGTCCATATTTTAAAGAATGTTTATCAACTCTATGAGGTTGTAATGTAATGATTATAATCATGATAGTTTGGCTGGACTTGCGTGTTGTGGTCATAAGCTACAAACTAAGTGTTACTGATGTTTTACAAAGTTCATTTGATTAAAAATGGCTTCCAGCTTGCCTTTTGACCAAGTTTAGGGAGAAAGACGAAAGGTTTTTTTTTTTTGTAAAATTCCGGTTAATAAAAAATGGAAGACATATATTACGCCTAGCTGCGTCACTACAATGAACAATTCACTTTGAGGTTAGCTCTTTTGTTTTGTCTTCACTGTCACAAACAAGGACACGTTTTCTTGAGTCCTCACTGAACTATTAACCAGCGCAGGATATGATAACAGACTTGCACGACAACATGCACCTTTTGCTGTAATCTTGAGCATATTTAATCATTAATACTGTTAAAAGTCCAAGAACTGAAACAGCGGCGGCTCTTCAAGTAACTAGCAGGCTGTGCGTGCTCCCGCAGCGGAGGATCACTTCTTGTCAGACCAACACTTTTTGGCACGACACCCGCCCCGCTGCAGCAGGATTTATTGACATGTTTTGTAATGTAGGCCCCTCCCCCAGCACGCGCAGGGGACCACCCTGACCCCAGTCCTCGATGCAGTGGCGGAGCTAGACTTATTGCTGGGGGGGCCGAGGGGGGGCCAAGGCTATCGCTAAG
Source organism: Garcialebias charrua (assembly GCA_038048925.1). Taxonomy (NCBI): domain Eukaryota; kingdom Metazoa; phylum Chordata; class Actinopteri; order Cyprinodontiformes; family Rivulidae; genus Garcialebias; species Garcialebias charrua. The sequence goes on from JBBPBX010037990.1 coordinate 16,928, forward strand.
GGGTCCACTTACAGTGGTAAAAATGGACTTGTCCCAACTTTTTGGGGATTTGTTGACACTATGAAATTTTGAAACAACATATTTTTCCCTTAAAATGATACATTCTCTCAGTTAAAACTTTTGATAATTTGTGTTCTATTCTGAATAAAATGTTAGATGTTGGCACATCCACATCATTGCATTCAGTTTTTATTCACAATTTGTTTAGTGTCCCAACTGTGTGTCACTGCGTGAGATTTTTTTGATTTTCATTTCAAATTGATACGTTTTTTTTTAGAATGATGTAAAGAATGTCTTTACATCTAGACACTTATTTACAAAATTCTGTATAGATCCATACATCATTCTTCTGATGACTTAACATTTATGTACTTGTTTATGCCAATCTAAATTTTATAATTAGTCAGTGTGCAATTTGTCCCTTTCTTGTTTGACAAATCAATTGTTAATTTGTAAGATGATACTGTAACTGTTGACAGCTGGAAGGAAGTTTTGGGGGACTAAATATTTTTAAGTTTAGAAATCAAGTCTTTTTTTCTAAACAGCTTTAGTGTTTGACTTTGTCCACACTCATAAAACACACAATGAAGTACAAAAAAAAGAAGAAAAAAATGTGGGG
>JBBPBX010037991.1:0-14756 GCA_038048925.1 Garcialebias charrua
GGACAGCGCGGTCTAATGGATGTTCATTTTTCACGTTTTTTTTGTGTTAATTTCTAATTAATTGCAATGGTTACTTCGTGTTGTGTCAGTGGGTGTTCCAGTCGGGTAGACGTTTGGGCAACGCGCAGGTTTCAGTTAATCAAAAAAAAAGTAAACGTGAAGGATTTATCTCATCGGAGAAGCTGGACTGCAGCTCCTCTCTCTGAGTCTGGCTCGGATCTGCTCTGGAAGACGTCGTCCTTTTGGCCGGTAAACAAAATATTCTACATAAATCATTTTGTGAAACTATGTCAGAACAATGTTAGAGTACAACTGTCTGTGTGTTAGAGCTTTTTTTTTTTCATTATTTAGCAAACCGTCTTGCATGCTGTTAGCTTAGCATCTCGCTAACGCGACAATGGCCTCCTCACGGTCCACCAGGACCGGCGGGGAGACCGTCCCAGTTGGAGAAGGAGGACGGGAGCCAAGTCGTGCGGGCGACGCGTCGGTCCCATGGGACGTGCCCCCGCGGCCGCGACGGATCCACGCCGTCCGACCTGAGCTCCCGCGAGCCACGCTCCAGATGCTAACAACATGCTAACTTCCAACACGGTAAGACTCAAAAGTGCTGGTTCTGGTCTGTGTTCAGCTTGGACTGTTTGTTGGCTGTGTGTTATTTTAGTTAAACCTTTTTTTAGCTGGTTAGATCTGATTGAGACAGTTTACACATCTTTTTTGGATTTAAAGCTGTGAAGCCGGTGTGCTGTGAAGCCGGTGTGCGCTCGCTCCTTGTAGTAATTAAATAATTAATGATATCGGAGTAACTACTTTGTGACAAGTTGTCTGATTCGTCTGCCATGATTTCTTTCTCAAACTCATTTAACTCGACCACTGCCAGTTTGCTCTTGTTCCTTGGTAAAGCTGTGGTAGCTCGTGTTTTTGTCCATATAATTTGCTCTGCTAGTTCGCCATCTTGCCTTCTTCTGCCTTCAGATGTGGTGCGAAAACCGGTTTGCGCAATACTGGGGGCGTGTCTGGGAACTATGTACTGTATAGGCTAGCACCCCATGAGCCGTGAGGGAGGGGGATATGGCCCCCCGCTTTATGACGGCCGACAGGCCAGAGGCCCATACTGTTGACGTTATTTGTGTTGGTGTGTTTTTTTTTCCAATAAAACAGGGATGTGCTGTTTTATGAGTTTTATTCGTGCTTACGTGCAACGACATACATTATTTGATGTCACTCACATCAGGGAGAACATGGTTTGTGCATGCAACAGAGTTATCAGCCATTTGTACATTGCTTCAAATAAAGTCTGAACAAGGTGCGATCTGAAATGTAAACGTGAGCCCGGGTCATCAGGCATGTTTTTGACGAGTGTCCCGGTTCGCCGAGGAGGCCCTATGCCTGCTCGCTTGGCGTGGGATAAACCTATTTTTAGTCCATGCGTGCTCAGAGCGAGGTTGGTTCGACGGGGGTCTCTGCCGAGGCTCCTCCTCCTATGCTGTCCGCTTCTGTGGTGGCGCACGCATCGTCGAGCGGTGCCGCGGCTGTGCAGGTCTGCTTCCAGCGGACTCTCTGGGGGGGGGGCGAAACTCAGACGAGGGATGCCCACCCTGAGAGCTTCAGCCTGCCTGCGCCTTTGGTCCAGCTTGGTTTGGATTTGCTCCAAAGTCTGGCCAAAAAGTCCCTCCGCTTCTATCGAGTGGTAGAGAAAAGGCACCTTTTGTCCATCCGGTAAATCCGTCAACGTCATCCACAGGTGGCGGAGTGCAATGACCACTTCCGCCATACCTCTGCCCTGAGCCACAGCAGTTGTACCCATCTTACGGAGGACAAAGTCTGTAGCTCTGCGGGCTTCGTCCAGTAATTCGGCAGCAGCTTGCTTATCCGAGGTTTCCTGCAGTTGTTGGAGTTTTTCTGCTAGCTAAGCCTGCATCATCGCTGACGCGTTCATGGCGCGCGCCGCGAGTCCTTGAGCTCTGTAGTACTTCTCGAGAAGCGACGCTGAGGCTCTGCAAGCCTTGCTGGAGAGAGTTGGTTTTGTTCCTGATAACCTGGGAGCTAGGTGGGATGCTAGCGTGTCCTCGATCTGAGGTGCATTAGCTATTCCCACCTGATCCATGCCCTCCACATCGAGGAATTGTGAGAGAGGGAGTAGCATGGGCGCTCGTGGCTAAGGCCAGGTGCGGGTCAATTCCGTGAGGAAGTCTGGGAACACGGGCATCCTTTGCCTTGTTGCAACCTCTTGTTTTGAATAAAAATAGTTCCCCGCCAGCCTCGTGACCTGTTGGCGAGGTGGGGGTTCCGGCCAGGGGATGTTCAACGCGTCCGCTGCTCTGTGGCACAGGTCGAACAGGGCCGGGATAGAGAAGTCTCGTTTCTGGGAGCATAGGTATCGGGGTCCTGGGGAGGTCCTCTCCCGGATCCTCAATCTCGAGTTCTGGTTCCTCCGCTGAAAATTCGCCCAAGGCTGAGATGGAGATCTCGTCTTCATTCATCATGCCTCTGGTGTCGAACTCGACTGTTAGGTCCACCATGGGAGCAAGCGGATCAGGGCTGTCGCCCCATTCGACGCGCGTGCTGTCGTGTAGAGCCATGTGTTAGAGCTCTGGGGTCGGAGTGAGGGTCTCCGTGGTGTCTGGGTCCTGTGGACCAGCTAAGCTTCCCATGGCCTTAGCCACGAGGTCCACGCGCTGCCGTAGCACCGCATCCAGCATCTGGCTGCAGTGTGGGCAAGAGTCGGGCGCGTCCAGAGATTGTCTTGCATGAAATATACCCAGGCAGACTGGACAGGCCTTATGGGTGTCCGTCGTTGCGAAGGAAAATCCACAGCCACTGGGACAGACACGCAAGGTTGGGCTCTCCGTCCCGCTGGCTTTCCTTTGAAGTTTTGTCTTTCGCTTTCCCTTCTCCGGAGGCATGTCCGAGATAAGGCAAGCGAGACCTTCCAGAATCTTTTGTCTTCTTTGTTCGAGAGTCTCCTCCATCGTGTCGCTTTTGCTGGCTAGCCCGCTAAGCTTATGTTAGCCGGGGTAGCGGTTGTGACGCAGTTATGACGCCGTTGAGCGAAGCAACATGTGGAGAGAGAAGAAAACTTCGAGGTTATAGAAATGTGCTGGGCTAGCTTTCACTAGTCCAGCAGTACGTAAGGAAAAATTCTCTGTGCGCTCTGTGCAGGGAGCGAGCTCACCTCAAGTTGAGCGATGGAGCAGCAGAGAAGTCCCGCGAAGAGAGGTAGTTCAGGTTTTTGCAAAGGTGAAGGGTAAAAAAGAGGAAGATAGAGGGGCGTCAGTCACCTAAGTACCTAAAGGGCGGTACCTCTGGCGCGGGGTGACGCCCTCTGCCGTAAAAGACGTGAATGTATTCCTTCAGGTAATCGCGCGGGGGCGCAATTCCCATAGCAAGTATGTTGCACAGAGAGACCGAACTGAAAGGGAATATGATTTATGGAGTTCAATTTAAGTCTGACAAAGAAAAGTTGCGAGCACTCACCGTCACGATGTGCATGATGAATCTCCACGTGCCTCCACACGAGGAAAGCCCCACTTGTTTTAAACATTTACAGTGATTATTATGAGGCTCGTCTTGTGCAGCTGATGGAAATGGCAGACACGTTAGTTGGACTTCAGTCAGAGGAGCAGGCAGCCTGCAAGAGAGGCAGCTCCGCCGCGCGCGCTCACAGCTCATCCGTGAGCTGTCGTGCACGGGAACAGGAGTATTCTGCTCCTAGAGAAAGTTGTTCACCTCTTTCCATCCTCTGCTCAGTCAAGGGCGTAATCACCATCTCAGAAGTGAGGGGGACAAATTTTTCAATTTCTCATCCTCTCTCAATCAGATTTGTCCTTGGTGGCTAAAAACAAATAACAGCCACTGTACAGCACCAGGGGATACACTTTAGTTATTTAAATTATATACTAACAAAATCTAAAGAATTAGCTGCCAAACTCTGGTTGACTTGACACAATTACCCTCAAACATCTATAGAAGCCAGATAATTAAGTGCCAAATGGCAACACTGAACATGAAATGTTAAATAAAAGACCATTTGTCAGCAAACTGTTACTTAGCACATAAAATGGAATGGAAATGAGAAGATACCAGGGTAATGGGCCACATAGTTTAGTTTAATGTCATAAACAAAGAAAGTGACACACCGCACTAAACACATCAACATTTCAGTCAAATGTGACCACACAGATGTGCAAAACTATGACCTATACTTGCTGCCTTTTAAGAACACAAATAATGCACTAGTCAAATAATATCTGAAAATACATAAGTATTAAACAAAATATCTAAATATAAACTACATGTTTAAACATTTATGTCATTTTTTGCATTAGAACAAGCAATCTTCTCTTGATTAACTATATTATAAAAAACAATCAGTCACCTTGGTTCAAAGTAGAAACAATAACACTAGCCACAACATTTATACAAATGATCTATCTATCTATCTATCTATCTATCTATCTATCTATCTATCTATCTATCTATCTATCTATCTATCTATCTATCTATCTATCTATCTATCTATCTATCTATCTATCTATCTATCTATCTATCTATCTATCTATCTATCTATCTATCTATCTATCTATCTATCTATCTATCTATCTATCTATCTATCTATCTATCTATCTATCTATCTATCTATCTATCTATCTATCTATCTATCTATCTATCTATCTATCTATCATTATCTATCTATCTATCTATCTATCTATCTATCTATCTATCTATCTATCTATCTATCTATCTATCTATCTATCTATCTATCTATCTATCTATCTATCTATCTATCTATCTATCTATCTATCTATATATATATATATATATATCTATATATATATATATATATATATATATATATATATATAAAAGAAAAATCTCTTTGTTTATTTTCTACAGTCAAATAACAGTGATGTTAATGTTTTTCTGGGGGCAATATATATGAAGAACAGAAATGTACAAATGTATGTGTGATAGGGCAAAAATAGCTATATTTCTACTTAAACCTCTATTTTAGGAATTCAGAAGCCTCCCACATGTACATACATATACTGTATGTATCAGTACACTGGTCGCATCTAAGTAAAGCACCCAAACGTGATTCTGCGCCTCTCATTGGCCGCAATAAATTGCTGAGCAATTTCTATCTTATTTATTTTGTCCAATTTGTCTTTGTGAACATGACACACAGCAACACTGTTGAGCCGAGACTGTGTCATTGTGCTGCGGAGCCAGGTTTTTAACCTCCGAAGACTACTGAAGTTTCTCTCAGCCTCAGCAGAAGAGGCAGGCACAGTGAGAAGCAACCGCACAAGTATTTCCACTTGTTCAAAAAGACCCCGGACCTCTGGCAACATTACTCGCAGAATGGTAGCAGCTTCATTGCTTGACTGATATTTATACTTGGACTTAAACATTGCTAACTGCACTTGAAGAGAAGTTCTGTTCACTTCTGGGTACTGAAGCAAAACATCATCATCTGTGACTCCTGTTAGAAGTACTTGTTCAAGTTTCCTGATCGTAAGCACTCCTTCATTTTCAAAACGTTCTGTGAATTGCATACTCACAGTGTCCACAACCTTGAAAAATTCTGCTCTGAAGTAGTCAACTGAGGATGAAGGTGCATGGGCAGCAGCCTTACCAGACAGGCGTTTGGGAGGGTTTCGGACCCGAGGCATTTCAATTGGGGAAAGGTTGAGTTTGTCACACATTTGTGATGCTTTGTTGTAGATAGACTGAAATGTCTCATGTGTTCTTTTGCCAGCTATGCTTTCTTTAACACAAGTGACAGCAGCAAGCATACCATCAACTGTCTGTGTTCGACTTTGAAGCGACTTATTGAGGCACTCTAACTCCTCTGTAACCTCCAAGGCAAGCAGGAGACCAAGAACTACATTGCCCTTTTGCAATCTTTCAAGCAAGCCATTTGCCCTGCTGGCTGAATCTGACTTACCAGATGCCATTTCCTGTAAAGCATGCAATACAGGCTGATACTGGTTAAGTAGCGACTGAATGGCACCTGTACGTACAGTCCATCTTGTTGGACACAAGGGCCTGATAGACTTGACTGGACCGCTCTCTGCTTTGACAATATCCTGAAAAATCGACTTCATTTTTATTGACTGGCCAAACAGAACTCCCAAATCATGAGCCCACTGCAAAGAGTCACGGACAACAGAAGAGGCTGAGCAAGCATGTTTTGTGATCAGATTCACACAATGGGCACCACAATGTACATAAGGAGCCAGAAGTTGTTGCTTTTTGGTTATGGCCTGTGCTCCTGAATATATTCCTGCCATGTTTGCTGCACCATCATAGGCTTGTCCTCTCAACCCAGTAATTGACAAATTTAGACGGAGCAGTACATCCATAATAACTTTTGCAAGGTTTTCTCCTGTGGTCTCAGACACTTCATACATGCCAACAAATTCTTCATGAACTATCAGATCATGATCAGCATATCTCACAACTACTGCCTCCTGCTCTTTTCCTGATACATCTTGTGTTCCATCCATAATCACAGAAAACTGCAGTTGTGGAAGTGACCTGATGTTTTCCACAATTTCACGTACTACTGAGTGGCTCAATAGACTCAGGATCTCGTTTTGAACTTTGGGACTTGTGTAGTCCTCTCGAGAACTCAACCATTTTCTTAGTTCAGGGTCATCCTCAGATTTATATCCCAACAGCTGTGCAAAATTTCCTTCACTTTCATTGTGCCCTCTTAGGGCTAGACCCTGCCTTGCCAAGAACTGCACAGCACGGATTATTTTTAAAAGACAGGATCGTGCCTTCTCTTGCTGTGATGCCCGCACGTTAGACAGTTGCACATCCACTGATCTAGTCTCATAGATTTGGGTTGTCAAGGCTATTTTGTGACATTCTGATCTAGCATGTAATGCAAATCTTTCACGGCCCTTCTTCCAGTTTTTAAAACCAGTAGAAATGAATTTCTGGTCTGTGTTTTTTGCAAGCTGTGACGTCTTCTTTAAAAAAGCTTTCTGACAGTAAAAGCATAGTACTCCTTCAACTCCTGGGATGACATGAAGCCAAGGGAAGTCCTCATACCACTGTCTCTGAAATCTTAGAGTTTTATTAGCCAACTTTTGACACACAATGGTCTTGGGATCTGGATGATGTGGCTTTAGTGTGGTAAAAGAAGCTCCATCCCCTTCTCTGTCACTGTCTGCAGGCTGTCCCTGACTATCAGTACTGTAGTCTGGTCTCTGCCCTGACACAGGCTCTTCTCTCTGTGCTATCTATAATACAGACAAAAATTATTTGGAGTGTGAATGAGAGTAATTCTGAAATATATGTAAAAAAAAAACCTGATCTGAAATCTGCATTGTTTCTCCCTGTAATAAATACATTTTTCTCAGCATGTTATAACCTGTCCTTACCTGGGAAGACCCTGCATCATCATCATCCCTGCTGCTGGCCTCTGGTTTGTCTCCTCCCTGACATTGCTCATTCTATAGTAGCAATAAAGATTAATTTTATTATGTGGAAAGCAAGTGAGTACAAATTTTGCACAGACATTAAACCTGGAAAAGGCTTATTCCTGGCATTAACTAACTAGCAAGAAATGTAAAAACAACCTTAATATTCTTGTTAACTAGCATAACAATATATTGGCATGTATGAACTAATCATCATTTAGATATCATCTGCAGTCAATGTGCTGCAGTCTGGTCTTTGCCCTGACACATGCTCTTCTCTCTGTGCTAATACATATGAAAAATATTTTTGGAGTGGGAATAAGAGTAATTCTGAAGTATCTGTAAATAAATCTTGATCTGAAACCTGCATCGTTTCTCCCTGTAATAAATCATTTTCTTAGCATGTTATAATAATAATAATAATGAATTCAATTTGTAATGCACTTTTCATTAATAAAAATCTCAAAGTGCTACAATGTGTAACAAGGTAAAGATAAAAAATAAAACAAGTGATAAAATCAAATAAAATCAACAATAATATCGACTAAGATCAAAGATAAAATCATGTAGATTTAGGCTTGCTTAAAAAATAAATAAAATAAAACAAGTGATAAAATCAAGTAAAATCAATAAAGATATCAGCTAAGATCAAAGATAAAATCATGTGGAGGCAGAATAGGCTTGCTTAAAAAGAAAAGTCTTAATGCCGCTTTTAAAGTCAACCAGTGACTGTGGAGCTCTCAGGTCATCAGGGAGGGAGTTCCACAGGCGGGGGGCAGCCACACAGAATGCTCGGTCTCCCATGGTCCTCAATTTGGTCCGAGGAATATGAAGTAAATTACTGTTCTGTGACCGTAGAGACCGGGTGGATGAATATGGTGCAAGAATGTCCTTTAGATAGTCAGGTGAAGTGCCGTGCAAGCATTGATGGGTAATGAGAGCAGTTTTATATTGAATTCTGTAGGTGACAGGAAGCCAATGGAGGTTATGGAGAATGGGTGTAATATGATCAAATTTGCGAACTCTCAACAGAATCCTAGCTGCACTGTTTTGAATATATTGAAGCTTCTGAATGTTTTTGCCAGGGATACCAATAAACAGGGAGTTGCAGTAGTCGAGCCTGGAGGAGACAAAGGCATGGACGAGTTTCTCAGCATCAGAAAAAGTCAGAGATGGGCGAAGTCTGGAGATGTTTCGAAGATGGAAGAAGCAGGTTTTAAACAGATGCTTAATGTGATTTTCAAATGTGAGATGAGAGTCCATTTTTATTCCAAGATTTGTAACAGAGGTGGAGAGGGGGATGTCTTGACCAGAGAAGGAGATTGTTGTTAAAGTTGATGCTTGTATCTGGTGAGGGGTGCCGATCAAAATGGCCTCGGTCTTGGAGCAGTTCAGTTGAAGAAAGTTTTGATTCATCCATGCCTTTATTTCCTCCAGGCAGGCAGAGATATATAGGTTATAACCTGTCCTTACCTGGGAAGACCCTGCATCACCATCATCCCTGCTGCTGGCCTCTGGTTTGTCTCCTCCCTGACATTGTTCTTTCTATGGTGGCAATAAAGATTTTTATTATGTGGAAAGCAAGTGAGCACAAATTTTGCAAAGAAAATAAATAAGATTGTTTATTCTTGGCATTAACTAAGTAGCAAGAAATGTAAAACCATTATTATACCTGTCAACTATTGTAATTGCATGTATGAAGCAGTCATCATTTACCTAATACTATCTGCATGAGATTACTAGTGATTTAGCTACCATAATCTGTAAGAGTTTATTAGTCATAAATTAGCCAACATTATCTGTAGTATTTATAATTCATAATTTAGCTAACAGTGTCTGTAGTATATGTCATAATTTAACTAACATTACCTGTTAGTATTTACTAGTCATAATTTAGCTAACATTATCTGTTAGTATTTACTAGTCATAATTTAGCTAATATTATGATAGTATTTACTAGTCTCATACTCATTATTATCTGCATGAAACAGCATTGTTCACTTACAGGGCTTGTTCGGAAAAAATTGTGCAGAGTTTTTTGCTTTTTGCTGACTCTGGCTGGTTTGCTGAACATGGTTACGCTCTGCAGCTAATGCCCAACAGCACGTCGGTCTCCCCTTGTAAACAGGTGCGTCACACCGGTGTAAGCGTGTGCCGTTCATGGTGCGTTTAAAGACAGTTCGGAAAAACGAGTTACCGCATCTTATTAGCAGATTAGACAGTTGTAATGGTTCAAAAAAGTGCGGGGGACAGAGGGCACAGAGTTGGAAAGTGCGGGGGACATGTCCCACGCGTACCCCGCGGCTGTTAAGCCCATGTGCTCAGTCACACTGTCAGTTTCTCCACACCATGCGAGGCGAGTCTGACTCCCACGTGCGTAAAATTCCCAACTTATCACAGTTACAGTGTTTTAATAGGCTCATTGGTAAGGCTACATTGTCACTAAGTGAGAGTGAGTGAATGTTGTTTGTCTCGTTTGTTTGAATGTGGCCCTGTTTTGGACTGAAGACCTTTCTAGGGCGTCCCCTGCCTCTCGCACGTTGATGGCTGGACATGGGCACCAGTGACCCCACACGACAGAAAAGGAAGAAGAGTGTAAAGATAATGGATGAAACCAAATATATCCTTGCCTCTTTTTTACTTTTTGGTCGGGGAGTGGTGGCGCAGAGGTTAAGAAGGTGAGCTTGTGATCGGAAGATCGCTGGTTCAAGAGAAGACAGCTCTGCTCCACACAGAGGGCTGTGGTAGCTCGGTGGTCTGTGGTTGTGTCAGGAAGGACATTCGGCGTAAAAACAATTGACAAGTCTTTGTGCGACTTAGTTCGCTGTGGCAACAATCGTATTGGAGTGGGAATAAGAGTAATTCTGAAGTATCTGTAAATAAATCTTGATCTGAAAGAACCTGAAGAAGGGAGAAGCTGAAAGAAGAAGAAGAAAGAAGAAGAAGTCCTGCTAGGTCCTGTTTGTGTCTGCAGGAGCTTGATGAAAAGTCCAAGATATGCATGTTGTGTCAATTTGGACAAAACAAGTTAAAAGGATGCCTTAAAATCCAAAATTAGGTTATTACAGATACAGATATTCTTTATTGTCATATGCACCACATGTGGTACATGTGGTGGAAGGAGATTATGTACACAGGGTCCAAATTACACCCAACAATAAAACATAAAAGAAAAACAGTAATAAGATCTAAGATATGAACTAAGAAAAACGTCAACTAAAATATGCTAAGCACTAATATCATAAAAACAATAAATATGCGGAACAGCAGCACAAACATGAATCTGTGTGAGCAGATGAGCACAAATGAACACAGCAACATGAAACAGATCAGCAGCAGCATGATGTCATTTTTTACAGTGATTATTCTGGTTAAAGATTCATGAGTCTAAAAGCCTCAGGATAGAAGCTGTTCCTCAGTCTAGTGGTTCTACACTTAATGCTCCTCAACTTCTTTCCTGAAGGGAACGGGACAAAAAAGTGTGTGTGCTGGGTGAGTGGGGTCCTTCATGATGCAGGTGTCTCTCTTCCTGCATCTGGAGGTGTAGATGTCTGTGATGGTAGGGAGACTGACTCCAACATCTTCTGTGCAGCCTTCACCACTCTCTACAAAGCTTTTCTTTCTGCAACTGTGCAGCCTCCATGCCACATGTTGATGCTGGAGCACAGGATGCTTTCCATTGCACATCTGTAGAAGGAGGTGAGAACCGAGCTTCTCAGACCAGCTCGTCTCAGCCGTCTGAGGAAGTAGAGTCTCTGATGAACTTTCTTGATCAAAGTTAGGTTGTTTTGTGAATGCTAGCTTTCAGTCAATTAATCAATCAATCAATCAATCAAACAATCAATCAATCAATCAATCAATCAACTTTATTTGTATAGCACATTTTAAAAACCACAGGGTTAACCAAAGTGCTGTACAATAACACAAAAGACAAGTTAATTTAAACGATAAAAAACATACAAAGCATACAAAAATAAAATACATATACCAGTCTTACTGCAGGTGTGTTAAAATGCCATAAAAGATAAGATCATGTGTTAAAAGCCAAGGCATAAATGTGTGTTTTTAAAAGAGATTTAAAAATAGGAAGAGAGGAGGCCTGTCTGACACTCAACAGTGTGGTAAACAATTTCTGAAATTGTACTCAAATTCAGACCAAGGCTGAGAAGGATCACAGACACAGGTATTCAGTTAAGTGAGTTTATTTACAGTGCTGGATAAAGGAAGTCAGTGTTCCTTTAAGGGAAGGGGAAAAAGATTAATGATGATGTTGGGGAATATTGTAGCTGTAGTATTTAATTGAGTCTCTTTCTTACAGAAGGAACTTGGAGGAGGCAGACCAGGGGAAGGAGGCGATAGTCCGTCAGGTGAGTAATTCCTTGTATTTTCCCAAGAGTCCCAAGTAGTGTATTGCAGGTGGCAGCTGGTGGAAGAGTGTCAGGCTGGAGGACAGAGTTTCACAGAGAAGGAGTCCAGTAATGCCCCTTTTCCACTTGCCGGTTCGGGTTGGTTATTGCGCTGGACGCATTTTCCACCTCACATATGAGCCACGCCGCACCGCGATTCCGGACTGATTTCAGAGCAGGGTTCAGGCGAGCTGTAAGTGTGCCGTCCTTCCCGTCATAAACACAGGGGCGTAGCCAGAATTTTATGAGGGACGGTTCGTTTAAAAGAAATGTGGCCCTTGAAAGATAAACACGCCTCAGTAGCTCACTGGAAACGCGTTGGGTTGCCGCTCCAAACCTTATCTAGATCAAGTGGGTTCGATTCCCACTTGGTATAACTTTTTTTCTTTAGATTATTTATTCATTCCAGATTAAAAAAACACAAGAAAACTGTTTACAAAACAACAAGAAATAAAACATTACATGACATGAAAGGAAGCAGAAGAAGAAAATATTCTTATTATATCTGCCCCTTCTCAAACAAATGTTTTTTTTTCAAACACTCGATTCAAACAACTTCTTTTACGTTTGTCTTTTATTGGATAAAAAAAAGAATAATGTGTTAACCACAGGCATATTAACTCATTTTTTTTATCAAAAAAAACTAAAAACGTAAAATAAGTTGTTTGAATTGAGTGTTCCCCTCCCTGGGCTGCCACCTTACCGTGGTGGAGGGGTTTGAGTGTCCCAATGATCCTAGGAGCTATGCTGTCAGGGGCTTTATGCCCCTAGTAGGGTCACCCAAGGCAGACAGGTCCTAGGTGAGGGACGAGACAAAGCGCAGCCCACAAGACCCCTTATGATGAGTAATATAAATGGAAACAATGTTCCCTCGCCCGGACGCGGGTCACCGGGGCCCCACTCTGGAGCCAGGCCCGGAGGAGGGGCACGTTGGCGAGCGCCTGGTGGCCGGGCTTTCACCCATGGAGCTCGGCCGGGCACAGCCCGAAGAGGAGACGTGGGTCCCCCTTCCCATAGGCTCACCACCTGTGGGAGGGGCCAAAGGGGTCGGGTGCATTGTGGAATGGGTGGTGGCCGAGGGCGGGGACCCTGGCGGTCTGATCCTCGGCTACAGAAGCTGGCCATTGGGACATGGAATGTCACCTCTCTGGTGGGGAAGGAGCCTGAGCTAGTGTGTGAGGTTGAGAGGTTCCGGCTAGAAATAGTCGGACTCACCTCAACGCATGGCTCTGGCTCTGGAACCAGTTTCCTTGAGAGGGGTTGGACACTCTTCCACTCTGGAGTTGCCCCTGGTGAGAGGCGCCGAGCAGGAGTGGGCATACTTGTTGCCCCCCATCTCGGTGCCTGTACGTTGGGGTTCACCCCGGTGAACGAGAGGGTAGCCTCCCTTCGCCTACGTGTGGGGGGACGGGCTCTGACTGTTGTTTGTGCCTATGCGCCGAACGGCAGCGCAGATTACCCACCCTTTTTGGAGTCCTTGGAGGGGGTATTGGAGGGTGCGCCTCCTGGGGACTCCCTTGTTCTGCTGGGGGACTTCAACGCTCACGTGGGCAATGACAGTGAGACCTGGAGGGGTGTGGTTGGGAGGAACGGCCCCCCTGATCTGAACCCGAGTGGTGTTCTGTTGTTGGACTTCTGTGCTCGTCATGGATTGTCCATAACGAACACCATGTTCAGGCATAAGGGTGTCCATATGTGCTCTTGGCACCAGGACACCCTAGGTCGTAGTTCAATGATCGACTTTGTTGTCGTCTCATCTGATCTGCGGCCGCATGTCCTGGACACTCGGGTGAAGAGAGGGGCGGAGCTGTCAACTGACCACTACCTGGTGGTGAGTTGGCTCCGATGGTGGGGGAGGATGCCGGTCAGACCTGGCAGACCCAAACGTATTGTGAGGGTCTGCTGGGAACGTCTGGCAGAGTCTCCCGTAAGACGGAGCTTTAACTCCCACCTCCGGGAGAGCTTTGAACACGTTCCGAGGGAGGCGGGGGACATTGAGCCCGAGTGGACCATGTTTCGCGCCTCTATTGTCGAGGCAGCTTATCGGAGTTGTGGCCGCAAGGTTGTTGGTGCCTGTCGTGGTGGCAACCCTCGAACCCGGTGGTGGACACCGGCGGTGAGGGATGCTGTCAAGCTGAAGAAGGAGTCCTATTGGGCCTTTTTGGCCTGTGGGACCCCGGAAGCAGCAGATAGGTACCGGCAGTCCAAGCGGCATGCGGCTCGGGTGGTTGCTGAGGCAAAAACTCGGGCGTGGGAGGAGTTCGGAGAGGCCATGGAGAATGACTTCCGTACGGCTTCGAGGCGATTCTGGTCCACCATCCGGCGTCTCAGGGGGGGAAAGCGGTACGCGACCAACACCATTTATGGTGGGGATGGCGTGCTGTTGACCTCAACTCGGGATGTTGTGAGTCGGTGGGCGGAATACTTCGAAGACCTCCTCAATCCTACTGGCACGTCTTCCACTGAGGAAGCGGAGCCTGGGGACTTTGGATCGGACTCTCCAATCTCTGGTGCGGAGGTCGCCGAGGTGGTTAAAAAGCTCCGCGGTGGCAAGGCTCCGGGGGTGGATGAGATTCGTCCTGAGTTCCTTAGGGCTCTGGATGTTGTGGGGTTGTGTTGGCTTACGCGACTCTGCAATATCGCGTGGACATCAGGGGCAGTTCCCTTGGATTGGCAGACTGGGGTGGTGGTTCCCCTATTCAAAAAGGGGGACCGTAGGGTGTGTTCCAACTATAGAGGGATCACACTCTTAAGCCTCCCTGGTAAGGTCTATTCAGGGGTTCTGGAGAGGAGGGTCCGTCGGATAGTCGAACCTCGGATTCAGGAGGAGCAGTGTGGTTTTCGTCCTGGTCGTGGAACACTAGACCAGCTCTACACCCTCAACAGGGTCCTGGAGGGTGCGTGGGAGTTTGCCCAA
>JBBPBX010037992.1:5337-17575 GCA_038048925.1 Garcialebias charrua
AAACAGTTAGCTAACACACTTTCATCTAAAAACACATACCAGTGCTGTATTTACTGTACAACAGTACTGTTCGTAAGCTCGTTCGTAAAGTCGGAACGTCGTAAGTCGAGGCCGTCGTAAGTCGGGGACCACCTGTACTCAATTTCTCCACAATAAAAAATAAATTGCATACGCCTGCACAGTTCATTGTTTTAGTTGGGGGAAAAAATAGTCAAAAAAATTATACAAATATGTATATTTTACAAGAATCCAGTCTTATGGACTTGTGATCTGGATATGGGCACCAGTGACCCCCTTCAACCCAAAAAAGGAGAAACGAGTAATCAATCAATCAATCCAATCAATCCAATCAATCCAATCAATCAATCAATCAATCAATCAATCAATCAATCTTTATTTATAGAGCCCTTTTCAGCAGCCAGAAGGTGCACAAAGTGCTGAACAATACAGAAATAAAACAAACAATAAAAAATAACAATAAAAAACAGCCAGTAAAAAATTAAAAACAATTAAGACCTAACAAGAATGTCAAAGAACTACTAGGTATTAAAAGCCTGCCTGAATAAAAAGGTTTTAAGATTAGATTTAAAAGACTCCATATGAGTGATGGAGCGCAAGTCCAGAGGTAGCTTATTCCAGAGACTGGGTGCAACAACAGAAAAGGCCCGGTCACCCCAACGTTTGTAGTTGGACTTATGGAGTAATGATAATGGATGGATGGACAGATGGATGGATGGATGGATGAATGGATGGAATCCAGTCTATTATTTTGTCTCAAAATGTAAAAATATCAATACATGTTAACAATTATTGGATGTTTTTAGTTTTTATAATTTCATGCTTACTAGCCAGAAAAGCCCACTTTAACAAACTTCAAGTGGCCCACGGGCCACCAGTTGATAATGACAACTGTATCAAGTTTTGCTGCTCGGACGCGTTTAATTTAGTGAACGAAGGGGCAGAAGTGGCTCTTTTGATCCTAAAGGTTGCAGAGCCCTGGCCATGAGGTTTGACTCGTGGCTGAAAGAACCAGACCTTTGAGATCAGGTGAGAGGAGCTGCTCCTCTTCATCAAAAGGAGGAAGGAGGCTCCAGATCTCTGGGTGGTCTGTGGATCTTCTGTGACCTCGGGTCAGGAGCAGCTGTAAGAGGGAGGTCTGGAGTTCTCTCCTGGACCTGCTGCCTCCATGGCTCATCCTCAAACAGCTGGAAATGGATGGATGTTTATTTGGATAAAAACAATCGTTTTCCTGCTTTTGTTGGTCCGTCCTGATGAATGATGTGTAGTAAACAGCCATGGAGTCACTCAAACCACTAAGTCAACTCGAGAAAGTCGTAGAAGACCTTTGGATGTCTTTGAGTTAGAAACCCAGCCCTGCGCGGGGTTCGGCTGATAGAAACCCAGCCCTGCGCGGGGTTCGGCTGATAGAAACCCAGCCCTGCGCGGGGTTCGGCTGATAGAAACCCAGCCCTGCGCGGGGTTCGGCTGATAGAAACCCAGCCCTGCGCGGGGTTCGGCTGATAGAAACCCAGCCCTGCGCGGGGTTCGGCTGATAGAAACCCAGCCCTGCGCGGGGTTCGGCTGATAGAAACCCAGCCCTGCGCGGGGTTCGGCTGATAGAAACCCAGCCCTGCGCGGGGTTCGGCTGATAGAAACCCAGCCCTGCGCGGGGTTCGGCTGATAGAAACCCAGCCCTGCGCGGGGTTCGGCTGATAGAAACCCAGCCCTGCGCGGGGTTCGGCTGATAGAAACCCAGCCCTGCGCGGGGTTCGGCTGATAGAAACCCAGCCCTGCGCGGGGTTCGGCTGATAGAAACCCAGCCCTGCGCGGGGTTCGGCTGATAGAAACCCAGCCCTGCGCGGGGTTCGGCTGATAGAAACCCAGCCCTGCGCGGGGTTCGGCTGATAGAAACCCAGCCCTGCGCGGGGTTCGGCTGATAGAAACCCAGCCCTGCGCGGGGTTCGGCTGATAGAAACCCAGCCCTGCGCGGGGTTCGGCTGATAGAAACTCAGACCTGCGCGGGGTTCGGCTGATAGAAGCCCAACCCTGCGCGGGGTTCGGCTGATAGAAGCCCAACCCTGCGCGGGGTTCGGCTGATGTTTTCCGGTCGGTCTGGTTCGATGAGAAGCCGCTCGTCTTGCGGCTGTTTTCTGTCCAGACTGGTTCACGTCTGTCTCTCCCTCTCTGTGAGGGAATGGTTGGCATGCGGACCCACCCACCTCCGTGCACGCCGCTCGTGTTTATCCATGAAACAAGCGTCAGGTTCATGTTGGACCTGCTGCAGCGACCTTTGACCCTTCTCCGCCGCAGCCTCCCTGCTCGATGCCAAACCCGACTTCACACACAGAACCGGTTGTTTGGATCAACGTGTCGTGAAGATACGTGCTCAAGTGTGTGAATCATCATCTGTGGTTAATGGTTTACTCTCACAAAGATCTGACTCAAACATCAAAGCTGCTCGTTTGTTCTGCAGCCGCAGAATTTAACATTTATCAGAACCTTTTATTAAACAAAACCAATTTACTGAATTTATTCTAATGAAAGAATAAATTCAGATCAGATTTCTCTAAACTTTAAGGAAGAAATCAAAGATGAGATAAAAACAACTGTTCCCCTCCTGACTGCTTACTTCCTGAAATGTTAGGAGTGGAGGCGGGACTAAAGCCTGGTCTGCTCTGATTGGTCAGCTTCAAGTGTGCAGGCTCCGTCCACCAATCAGCATCAGCTCTGCTTCTGTTTTTGTTTGAGTTTCGTTGGAAGGAACTGAAAATAAAAAGACAATGACTATTGTTAGTCTCACACCCCAAAGCTTCCTCAGGCGACATGAGACATGTTTTATTCACGGCCAAATAAAACTTATCAAAGTAAATAAATTTAGATTTGAAAGTATAATCAAATTATATTTATGATCAAGCACAGCCAGGAGGTTCCCTCCACTCAGGATGCGTGACTTTAATTCATTTGGGCTTTTAATGAATAGTTCAACGTTTCCTTTGCCAGTGATTGTGATTCTACTATTTAAAACGTTAATGGTTAATGAGTTAATGGTTAATGAGTTAATGGTTTTCAAGAAACAAAAAGTTACTGTGGATTTTCTTTGGACAGCACACAAAATATTACATGCAGGCACAAATAAATCCATGATGCCACCACCACCATGCTTGACAGTTGGTGCAATGACACATCAGTAAAAATGTTGCTGATGGAAACTGATAGAAATGTTGTTTGAGCAGAAACATGTTTCCCCACACGGAGCAGAAACTCTCAGGCTACCACTTCAGCAGTTTAATGAACAAAAACAACATTTTAACAAACATTTTGTTCCATTTATAAAAGTGTGTTCAGGGCTCACACTACAGCTGAGTTATATTTTCTGTCAGTCAGCGTTTGATTGACAGCTCAGCTTGTTAAAATGACACCTGTAACCTTTCTGCCACTTCACCCACCCCTCTAAACAGCTGCAGGAGCTCACTTCAGTTGAGAGACTTCGGCTTATGAGGTACCTGTAGTGTTCTGCACAGCTGAAACATCTGCTCTCATTGTTTTTACATTTATTTGGATTTTCAGAGGAATTTAAAGCTATATTCATTCAACCTTTATTTATGTGGTGCTAAACTGTCTTAACTAAAACTAAACTTAAACTAAACTAAACTCAAACTAAACTAACTAAAACTAAACTGAAACTAAACTGAAACTAAACTAAAACTAAACTGAACTGAACTGAACTAAAACTAAACTAAAACTAAACTAAAACTAAACTAAAACTAAACTAATTAAACTAAACTAATTAAACTAAAACTAAACTAACTAAACTAAACTAAAACCAAACTAAACTAAACTAAACTAAAACTAAACTGAACTAAAACTAAACTGAACTAAAACTAAACTAAAACTAAACTAAAACTAAACTGAACTAAAATTAAACTCAAACTAAACTAACTAAAACTAAACTGAAACTAAACTAAAACTAAACTGAACTAAAACTAAACTAAAACTAAACTAAAACTAAACTAAAACTAAACTAATTAAACTAAAACTAAACTAACTAAAACTAAACTGAACTAAAACTAAACTAAAACTAAACTGAACTAAAACTAAACTGAACTAAAACTAAACTAAAACTAAACTAAAACTAAACTAAACTAAAACTAAACTGAACTAAAACTAAACTAAAACTAAACTGAACTAAAACTAAACTAAAACTAAACTGAACTAAAACTAAACTAAAACTAAACTAATTAAACTAAAACTAAACTAACTAAAACTAAACTAAACTAAAACCAAACAAACTAAACTGAACTAAAACTAAACTGAACTAAAACTAAACTAAAACTAAACTGAACTAAAACTAAACTAAAACTAAACTAACTAAAACTAAACTAAAACTAAACTAAAACTGAACTAAAACTAAACTAAAACTAAAACTAAACTGAACTAAAACTAAACTAAAACTAAACTAAAACTAAACTGTCTGAAGCTTCTGTTCTTCTGCAGGCGAGTGTTTGTGACTGAAACGCAGCAGAAACTGAACCAGTAAAAAACACCTGTGGACAAACGTCCAAGTTCAATTCAGCTTCAGTTGGTACCTCCGTCAAATTGTACTTTTGCTGCTTCGGTCATTTCGTACCCATATATTCTGGGTACAAAAAGTAGCCGACGGCCACCTGTACCTGCATCGGCGCACATGGGCACAAAAGGCAAGCTAAAAGTAACAAAATGCTAGCTAAAAGATAAAAAGCTTAAAGTATAAAGAGAGTAGCCAGAAGTTAAAAGTAACAAAAGTCTGGCTTCAAGATGAAACAAAGAGAGGAAAAAGATGAAAGTAGCCAAAAGACAAGCTAAAAAGAACAAAAGGCTAGCTAGAAGCTAAAAGTATAAAAAGGCTGGTTGAAAATTAACAGTAGCAGAACAATAGCTAAAAGCTCAAAGTAGCATAAGAAGACAAAAACCGAGCCCGCAGCTGAAGCAGATTTTAAAGAGAACGATGTTTCTTAAGGAATTCAACCCAGAGTAATTCTATAGGAAAATAATTTCAAATAAAGTTAAATATTTTGAAATCTATAAAAGTTACAACAACCAAAAGTCGTAGTTCCCACTTCCTGTACGAGCTGAACATTTTGGTGTAAGAATGGCTAAAGCAGCACAAAGTGTACAGAAGTATGACGGTGTAAATGCTGACTCAGCGTCTACTGTTCCGCAGCGTGCGACTAAATAACTGGTTTTGGAAACTCGAGACCAACGTGCTTATTAGGCCGGACGTTAACAATGACAGAGTTGTTGTTGAGAGGTGAAGATGATGGAGCACCAGCAGGTTTGATCCTTTAGCTCGTTTAACAGTGAGGTCAAGTGTTTGTTTTGCTGGTTCATTTCCAGTTCGTAAAGTGAGCAACATCGTTCTGTTGTTTGGGGAATTCCTTCACTTACATCATGGTGGGGCTTTTTGAACAGATCCACGAGTCACCGTGAGGAACCAGGGGGTGCAAACCTTACAGGAAGTCTTCTGGACCTAGGTGTTTGATGGCTTTAACAGCTTTTTTTCTGGCTTTCCTTCCATTTAGTAGATAAAAACTATTTTCTGCCATCACGGAGAATTTAAATACCCCACACAAAGTTTGGACCTCAACCAGCAACATTTTCAGGGGCGACCCAGAATGCACTACTGAAGACTCAGCAGAGAACCTGATGTGTGTCGGACTTCGATCCACTGAAGGAAATCCAGGAGCGTGAACTTTGAGCAAACAGCTGATGAGCGAGGAGACATGTTTGATGCTCTCATAGATTCATCTTCACCACTGAAACCCAGTTCTTCCACATTACTGCATGGGAAGGTGGCAGAACCCTCAGAGCATTCCTTCACAGAAGGTCATTTTACTACTGTGATGCATTCAGGTGCAACGTGTCAACTTGAAAATCCACTCTGAACGTCTAGTTTGTTTCAAAACTGAACATTAAATATCCCATTTAGGTTTAAATCCATCAATTTCAATATTACATTTAGGTTTTGATTTAATTAAAGTGCTTGAACATAAGAGAGTGGGTGAGCTGCAATGCATGCTGGGTAATCCTGGGACTGGACATGCGTGGACTTTTTCAGGTTACATGTATGTGTTAATCTCTGTTGGTTGTTAGTTGGGTTGGTGTTCATGTCCAGGTTGTTGTTGGTGACGGTAGAAGAAACTAGAAAGTTCCTGGAGAAACTCTGATGAAGACTGCTTCGTGGCAGCCATTTTTAAATTCAGATGACACAAATGCCTACAATTTCCTTCCGTCCGTCCATCCATCCATCCATCCATCCATCCATCCATCCATCCATCCATCCATCCATCCATCCATCAGTTTAGAGTTACCATCAGTCTAACATGCATGTTTTTGGTCTGTGGGAGGAAACTAGAGTACCTGGAGAAAACCCACACATGCAACCCCCCACCCCCCCGGTCAGGATTTAATCCGGCGACCTTCTCGCTTAAAGGCGGCAGCTCTACCAACTGGGCCACCGTGCCACCCCTGCCTATGTTTTTATATATAATATGTATGTGTATATATACTGTATATATATATATATATATTTTTTTTTTTTAGAAGTCTTTATTCATTTCATAACAAAATTAAAATACATAACATAGCAATTAACATATATTTAAAGCTGGGGTATGTAAGATTGTAATGTAGTCTGTAACTTTTCAAACAATATATTTTTAACATATTTCTTCACTCTGTCACTATCTACTGACAAACTGATGTTAGACAAAGTAATCTCTGAAAAAAACTATAGTCCCCTTGCTTCTCTATCAGCATTTATAAAAACACTAAAAACACAGAGTGACCAGGACAATGACAGCCAATAAAAACAGAGTTTGTAACCAGCCAATTAAAAACAGAGCTTGAATTTGAATCAGCCAATAAAAACAGAGCTTGAATTTGAATCAGCCAATAAAAACAGAGCTTGAATTTGAATCTCAGCAGAGCCTCCCCCTCAGAGCCATATATGGCTCTGAGGGGGAGGGATCAGAATGCTTTGCCTGTTGAAAATTTTTCTAAGTTCTGCACTCTACAGAAAGTTACACATAGCACCTTTAACTACAAAACATAGTGTATATAAAATGAAAGGCAGCAGATGAAGAAAAAAAATCTTATAATATCTGCTCCTTTGTTATCCAATAAACCATTCAAATAAACATATTCAAAAAAAATGTCAAAACATGTAAATAACTCAAGCGATATTTCAAATATCTAACACTTTTCATGAAATACATTCATATATATATTTTTAGCATATGGACTTTTACCAGTTTCTTAAAACTAGGGATGCACTGATCCACATATCTTACTTCCGATCCGATCCTTAAATCTGGGTATTGACCGATACCGATACTTTCCCGATCCGATACCGTTCAGGTATATGAGGCTGTAATAATGAATTTTTTGAACTGCGACTACTGTCTTAACATTGTGTGAGTTAAACCCAATGAAGACACTCTGGGCCTCACAACAGGAAACACCTAAACTTTAACAGCACACAAGAGGCAGGTCTATATCACAGACGCCCTTCTCACTCATGGTGCAGTTGGAAAACTAAAATACAGGTAGTCCCCGATTTACGAGCGCTCTGATCTACGAGGTTCCAGACTTACGAGCTGGCGAATTTTTGGAAAAAACGCAAAAAATACTGAGTTTTCATGTGTTTTTTCACCACAGTTCGTTAGCTAAACATGTGGACACACGTTTCCGATCATTTTTATGCACTCATAAGCAGTTTTTTGATGAAAAACGAGTGTTTGTAGTCGCGCTAGCGAAACCGTTCCAATTTACGAGCGAAATTCCGGACTTACGAGAGACATGGCAACCGTTCCGAAATACGAGATTTCCGGTTTACGAGCGCCTCGTTGTAACGGATCTCGCTCGTAAATCGGGGACTACCTGTACAGCTAAGCATTATGGGAAAGACAACAAAATCCACTCCCGTAGTGGTTAAGGGGAGTGGACTGTGTTGTCTTTCCCATAATGCTTAGCGGTTTTTCAGTTTTCCAGCTGCACCATGAGTGAGAAGGACGTCTGTGGTATAGACCTGCCTCTTGTGTGCTATTTAAGGTTGTGTGTTCCCTGTTGTGAGGCCCAGAGTGTCTTCATTGGGTTTAACTCACACAATGTTAAGATGGCAGTCACAGAATATGGTGGAATACAAGTGCTCTTTGAAGCCGGATCGGAAATATCGGCAGGTTGGATTGGAAAATCCGATACTTAAATTATGCTGGTATCGGATGCCGATACGATACTGGATCGGATCACGGCAAGTTTCCAGGTCGTGAAACTGAAACTGAGGCGTTTAATGTTAACATTTACGAAACTGCTGCAACATCTTGTCCTGACTGAAGGTCTCACATCCTGCATGTTCATCTAGTGGTCTACAGAACAAGACGTGTAGTAGGACTCAGCTGTCGATAAAGACGTCTGGTCTGAAGTTTGAACTAAGGTACAACCTGTAGATTACAGATCATAAAACTGAATCCATACCATACCATACCATTTTATTTATAAAGCACTTTAAACAGGAACAAGTCCACACCAAAGTGCTGGACAAACAAACACGCAACAGGCAACACAGACAATGAAGTACAACACGAAAAACATAAAAACATTGCAGATCATAAATCAAACGATCCAATACAAATCAGCTGGCATTGAAAGCGATGGAGTAGTAGTGAGTTTTTAACCGGGATTTGAAAACCGAGAGGGAGGGGGCCTGTTTGATGAGCAGCGGTAACTCGTTCCAGAGTCTTGGTCCTGCTACAGAGAACGCCCTGTCACCCCTGCGCTTAAGGCGAGTTTCTGGAACTATTAAGAGTACCTGATCCTCTGACCTCAAAGCACGTGGAGGGACATATGGGTGTATCAGATCCGAGAGATAGGCGGGGGCGAGACTGTTCAGCGATTTGTAGACATACATGAGAATTTTGAATTGGATTCGAAGATGAACCGGTAGCCAGTGAAGGGAGGCCAAGACTGGTGTAATGTGCTCTCTTTTGCGTGTGCTGGTTAAAAATCGGGCAGCTGCGTTCTGAACCAGTTGTAATCATGCAATGGTGGCTTGACTGACGCCAAACAGAAGTGAATTGCAGTAATCAAGCCTAGATGTAATGAATCCAGTCTGAAGCGTGGAACTCTTCCACACCCTCCAGTTCAGAGCAGAGACTGGAAGAAAAACATGTTCTCCTACAGAACAGAAGTTCAGTTGCATTTCCTCACATCTGTAAGAGCTCGGTGCTCAGACGTCTTTGTTGTGTGTCTCCAGGTGGAAGAGGAGGAAGAGGAGGAGGACGGTGAATCAGTGGAGGTGGAGGAGGTGGAGATCGTGAACGTCTTCCAACAGAAGCCTCTGCAGATGAGGCAGAGCAAGTTCTCCACCATGGAGCTGAAGGAGGCGCCCGAGCCCACCAAGCTCGACACGAGGTACTTCGGCGAGCTGCTGGCCGACGTCTACAGGAAGAACTGCGACATCCACTCCTACATCTCCGACCACGTGTCCAAGATCCGCGGACAGTAAGTCCACACCGTGAGACATGTCTCTGTCTGCTTCGGTTTGTAAAATACAGAAACTAATGGCTTGTTGAAAGACTAGCTGGAGGTTTGACAAGTCCAACAGAGATTCAAAATACACATCCAACATCCATCCATCCATCCATCCATCCATCCATCCATCCAGTTTCTCGTGTTCTGGACTCAGGTCTTGGGGCAGCATCTTGAGCAGGGAGGTCCAGACATCTCTCTGCACTGCCTCTTCCAGCTCTTCTGGGAGGACTCCAAAACCTTCCCAGACCGAGAGACGTAGTCTCTCCAGAGTGTCCTGGGTCTCCTCCTAGTTGGACCTTCCCGAAGCACCTATCAAGAGTGAAGTTTAAATCACTCCAAAGTGACACCATCAGACGAAGTTGAATATTTTGTGGTGAAACTAGGGCTGGACGATATGGCCAAAATTTTTATCACAATATATTTCTTAATTTTGGTCGATAACAATATAATTCAATATCGATATAAACAATATAAAAGCCTAAAAAAAAACTATAACCTATACAAATAAATTAATGTTCACCTTGTATTTGTATTTAGCCTCCAAAAAGATGGAAATCACCATCAAATAAACATAAAATTCTCAACCCAATAATTCTCAGTCGGGTCATCTGGACAGTTTCTTTTTTATAGAAACGTTTCACCCTCCATCCTCCATCCAGTTTCTATAAAAAAGAAACTGTCCAGATGACCCGACTGAGAATTATTGGATTTGGTACCTGGATTATTGAGCATGAACTTTCTTGCCATAAAATTCTCAACTGTGTCAATATTAATAGTTTTAACTTTAAACTACTTTAAAATTTACAGCATTGACATTCATAGTTAATTAAATAAAACTTTTGGGTGTTGTTATTGATGAGAAGCTGACATGGAAATCTCATGTAAATTACTTAAGAATAAAAATAACTAAATCAATTGCATTACTACATATAAAGTAAAATAATTTTTGAATGACAATGTTTTGAATATATTGTATAATACAAGATACAAGATACAAGAGCTTTTATTAACATTGCACCAGGTACAACGTGATTATGTAATGATTGTTCCATATTTAATCTATTGTATTGAAGAAAAGCCAGCAGAACAATTACAAACCCTGTTTTATTTAACAAAAAAGAGCTATAAGAATTAGTATGTGCTATGGTCACCCAACAAATATATTATTTAATCAATTGAAATTATTAAAATTTTATGATTTGGTTGAACATAGTATTTTATAAGTCATGTATAAAACTCAAAAAACTATTACCCCCAAATATTCAATTAAAATGTGTAAACAGAGTCATTATAACCTGAAGGGAATGTAAATGTTTGTAAAATCTTCATTTAGAACTAGTGTGAAGGAGCTGAGTTGTAAATCAGGAAACAGGATTGTGTTGACTTGATATCACCATAAACATTTATACAACTATTTATACATTTTAAAATATGATTAAATGAAAGTTGTTGGGAAGGTATAGTGCAGGTGAAGGATACCTGTTTTTTGTTGTTGTTTGTTTTCAGTTTGGAGACCGTTCAAGTGAAGGTTGTTTGTTTGTAGTTATTTTTTATTTTTTTTAAAACAAGAGGCAGATATTATAAGACTACTGTATTATCGTCTTTCTGCACCTTTTCATCCATCCATCCATCCATTTTCTTCCGCTTATCCGGGGTCGGGTCGCGGGGGTAGCAGCCTAAGTAGGGAGGCCCAGACTTCCCTCTCCCCAGCCACTTGGAGCAGCTCCTCTGGGGGAATCCCAAGGCGTTCCCAGGCCAGCCGAGAAACATAGTCCCTCCAGCGTGTCCTGGGTCTTCCTCTGGGTCTCCTCCCGGTGGGACATGCCCGGAACACCTCACCAGGGAGGCGTCCAGGAGGCATCCTAACCAGATGCCCGAGCCACCTCAACTGGCTCCTCTCGATGTGGAGAAGCAGCGGCTCTACTCCGAGTCCCTCCCGGATGACTGAGCTTCTCACCCTATCTCTAAGGGAGAGTCCAGACACCCTGCGGAGAAAACTCATTTCAGCCGCTTGTATCCGAGATCTTGTTCTTTCGGTCATAACCCAAAGCTCATGACCATAGATGAGGGTGGGAACGTAGATCGATCGGTAAATTGAGAGCTTTGCCTTTTGACTCAGCTCTCTCTTCACCACGACAGACCGGTACAGCGCCCGCTTCACTGCGGACGCTGCACCTATCCGCCTATCGATCTCACGCTCCAGTTTTCCCTCATTCGTGAACAAGATCCCGAGATACTTAAAGACCGTGTAAAGTGAAATTAAATGTGTGTTTTTAGTTTGTCACATGGCATAAATATGTGTTATTAATCACCCATTTAAATCTGACTGATTAAAAACATTGTTTACCTTATAAAATTAAGTCTCAAAAATCATGAAAAAACCTTATTTTCTCTTGGTCTGGAACGCTAGGGGCGTGTCAGTGCGTGGGCGTGGTTTCAGGCAGCTGCGCTGGTCCTGCTCGTGTCCCACAGTGGAGAGGCACTGAGGCAGACAGCAGAGCCAGTAAACCTGCTCTGTTTTTATCCGAGTTCTGTCTGTAACAGCAGCTACTTTTTCCAAGAGTTACGCTGTTTTTGTAAATAGTTTTCTTGTGTGTTTTTAATCTGGAATGAATTAAAAAAAAAAAAAAAGAGTTGCACCATGCGGGATTTGAACCCGTGGGCTTTGGGA
>JBBPBX010037993.1:19217-30626 GCA_038048925.1 Garcialebias charrua
AGAAAAATCTTATTATATCTGCCCCTTTTTTCCAACAATCAGATTAAACAATAATAATCTTCAACCAACAGTACAAAATGACTAACTCTTTCTAATTTTCTAACTAATACAATACACATTACGCTATTTCATATATTTTTTTTAACACATTTGTTTTGATCATTTTCTTAAATGTAAACATTGACTTGGCATTTTTAACTACATTCTCCAAGCCATTCCATAATCTAATTCCCTGGATTGAGGTAGAACGTCCCTTCAAACTAGTTCTGAATTGTGGTTTTACAAACATCTCTGTCCCCTTAAGATTATAACAACTTTGTCTTTTAACAAAATGCATTTGGATATTTAAAGGTAATGCATTATTTTGAGCCCTATACATAACTGATAAAATATTATAGTCTACCAAATCATGGAACTTCAATAACTTCAGTTGATAAAATAATGTACTTGATGGATGGGGAATGTAAGTTAATAAGATTATGATTTTAAACAAAAAAGATTATTTAGATAATAATAATAAAATAACAATTACCTCTTCTTGAACGGTTGAAGCTCTCACTCATCTCATCAGGGCTTTAATTAGCTCCAAGGCTTGTTGACAATACAGTTTTTTCATAAAGAGCTGAACTTTTTGAGTGATGGATGTCTCGTAGCGGTAGCGAGGATCAGTAACTTTAAAGCCTGCGCATATAACAACATTCAGACTTAGATTCAGAACTCATACAGTTTGTGTTATTGCTCTGGACCGATCTAATTTACCTGAAGAAGTAGTTTAAATGCAGCTGCTGTGTTGTTAGCGCACTTTGTAACAGCTGCGGTGTCTTCGTTCACATTCCGATGACGTAGTTTCAAGCGCGTTCACGTGAGACGTGTTGTCTGCTGCAGAGTCGTCCACACACACAGCTTTTGAATGTGCGCTCGTCTTAACAAGAAAGCCATAACGTTCCCAAACAGGAGACCGGAGCGAGCAGCTAATGGCTAATAATGCTGCGCGTGCTACGCGATAATAGCTCCGTGCTGAAACGCGCCCAGGAAATTATGTTCCGCGGCGCATATATTAACGTTCAATGAGTGAAAAAAATAACCGAAACGGTACGGAGGTGGACCGAACCGAACGTGTTGTACCGAAACGGTTCAGTACACCCACTACAACCGTTACATGCCTAATGTCTATATACATTGTAACGTCCCAACGTCATCGCGTACGTCTTTGTTTTCCCCCCGTGACAGTCATGCGTCTGCTACGTCTTCCCACAACTATTCTCCGAAAGGTTTAAAAAAAAAAGCTATTCTCCGAAAGGTCCTGATTGTAACGCAAGTAACGAATGTAAGGTTTTGTTAGTACAGTATTTTCTGGTGCATAGGTCGCACCTGTGTATAGGTCGCATTGTCCAATTATCACCAATAGATTGGAAAAATCCCTAGATAGGTCGCACTTGTGTATAGGTCGCACCTACGTTTAGCTCTGCTGCAAATGTCTGCCACAGGAGTGCACAGCAAGGCTTTTAAGAAGATTAACACTTAAAAACAATTATTTGTTTGATAAAAATTATAGCAAATATATGTCTGAGCTGAACTTTTCTTTAATAAATGAACGTAATTGTGAAATGAGCTGGTAACTGTATATTACAGGAATTTTCAAAGTAGTGCATTAGACTACTACGTTACTGAAAAATGTAATGTAAATACTGTAATGTGTTACAAAGTAATGCGTTACACCCAACACTGGTTGTTGTTTGCATCCTCACGTTGCTGAGTTTGGCAGTAATCCATGCACGGCTGGAGTGGGACTTGTTTTCAGCCCTGGAGTTTCATGCCTCAGACTGGCCCACTTTAGATCACAACCTATTATTTATTAAAATCGTGTACTGTATTTACAACCTTAGATCAGGAGTGATTCTAGAATATGAACTTTTAGGGGGGCTTAGCCCCCAGTGGCTCTTGGCTTTAACAATGTGATGGCCATCGTCATCAGAAGCTTTTGTAATGTTGTGGGGGAAGACATCCTGATTGGGGGTGGGGTGTCTGGGGGTTCTTCCCCAGAAATTTTTGAATAAAGTAGATGCCATTTCCTGCATTCTGGTGTATTTTAATGGGTTAAATTATGGATGACTGAGAATGTTCACCAGCATTTTAATGGGTTGTTTAACCTCTAGTTTTACCTACATATGTAAACTATTTAGTAACTATTTCAGGGTTAATGGCACAACAAGAAGTAGCCTGACCAACAGCTCTCCTTGTGTGAATAGAGCACGCTCCACTTCTCTCACACATTATAGCCACAGTCTAAGAGATATAGTGAAGACTAAGTTAACTTTTACGAGAAAAAAAATCACTAGCCAATATGAACATATTGTAGGAGGTGATGAAGAGACGATACAGAAGACGGGATGCAGAACTTCACTTTAATCAACTCCTACAGTTCTGGCGGTAAGCACCAAAAACACACCTTATACATCAACCCTTTCACAATAAAACATCCGGTCCTCTGGACCTTTCACAATAAAACATCCGGTAAAACATCCGGTCCACTGGGTGTGAGTAGAGTCCCCTAGTGGTCCACCACACACGCCCCCCCAGAACACCCAGTAAGGTCCATCACTAGTCCAGCATTTTAGGTTTGATCAAACGACCAGAACGGCTGAACCTGGGCCCTGCGGAACCAGTCTGATGAAGCGGAGGGCGACGAGGAGGGCTTGCAGAAGAGTCGGGCTCCGCAGGCCGTTGAGAGTCTCTGGAAGGAGGACAGCAGTCCGTTAGCGACGTGGATGGAGGTCTACCCCTGCGAGGAGCCTGGGCCGTAACAACCTGATCATCTGACAGAACATGAGCTGGTTTAAACCTATCGATACAGACAGTCTCAGTGCGTCTCCCTAAATCCAAAAGGAAGTGTTTTGGACCTGGTTGAAAACCCCGAAATGGGCTATCATACAAAGGCTGTAGTGGTGTCCTGTGTGCATTGTGTTTGACAAAAACAAATTTAGAGGACTCCAGACTCTTAGGGGCAAATGACTGCGGTAAACAATGGTGTACCGGGCCAGGGACACGAAAAGAGCCCTCCTGAGATGAAAAATGGAGCAACGGTGGAGCGAACTGTGGTGAGGGTACCTCAGGTAAAAACTCACCGGGGACGCGCACAGGCTGACCGAAAACCAGTTCAGCCGGGGAAGAGCTCAGGTCCTCTTTGGTTGCGGTACGTAAACCCAACAAAACCCAGGGAAGACGGTCAATCCAGTTGTCACCGGTCAATGCAGCACGAAGTGCAGCTTTCAATGACCTGTGAAACCGTTCACACAAACCATTAGCTTGGGGGTTGTAAGCGGTGGTCCTGTGGACGTTAGTCCCCAGACCCTTGGCCATGGTAGACCAAAGCTCAGAAACAAACTGCGGGCCCCTGTCCGATGTAATGTCTGAAGGGGGGCCAAAACGCGCAACCCAGGTAGACAAAAATGCCCGGGCCACCACTGCAGATGTTGTGGATGTCAGAGGAACCACCTCAGGCCACCTGGTGGTCCGGTCTATCATAGTCAGCAGATGAGTAAAACCTTGTGATGGAGGCAGAGGGCCCACCAGGTCTACGTGCACATGGTCAAACCGCCGACCAGGAATGGAGAAAGGTTCCAAAGGTGCTTTGGTGTGCCTGTTAACCTTAGCACGCTGGCATGGGACACACGCTGCTGCCCACTCCTTAACTGCTTTACGCAGACCGGGCCAAACAAACTTCGAACCGACCAGTTTCACAGAGGCTCTAACACCTGGATGAGAAAGGGAATGTAAAGAATCAAAAACGCGGCGTCGCCATGAAACTGGAACCAGAGGGCGGGGCCTGCCAGTAGAAACGTCACAGAGCAGGAGAGGACCTCCGTCATTCACCTGCCGTTCCTCCAACTCGAGGCCTGTGGGCCCGGACTGGAGCTCGAGTATTTCTGCGTCGCTACGTTGGTCCGCAGCCATAGCAGAAAAATCGATGCCAACGTACACGGGAGAGATCAGCACCCGGGAGAGACAGTCGGCCACCACGTTGGATTTGCCAGCCACATGCTGAATGTCTGTAGTAAATTCAGACACCGCTGCGAGGTGGCGTTGCTGGCGAGCAGACCAGGGGTCAGAAATTTTCGACATAGCAAACACCAAGGGTTTGTGGTCCACGTATGCAGTGAACTGGCGGCCCTCCAGGAAAAACCTGAAATGGCGTGTAGCCAGGTAAAGCGCCAGCAACTCCCTGTCAAAAACACTGTATTTAAGCTCATTGTCCCGTAGCGTACGGCTGAAAAATGCAAGCGGTTGCCAAACCCCGGAAACCTGCTGTTCTAACACAGCCCCCACCGCAACATCAGATGCGTCGGTTGTTAAAGCTATTTGTGCCGCTGGGGATGGATGGGCCAAAAGGGCAGCAGTGGCCAATGCAGTTTTAGCATCACCAAATGCCTGTAGGCGTTCTGGTGTCCAGTCAACGTTGTCGTTGGGCTTTTTCTTTTTTAGCGCTCCATAGAGCGGTCGCAGCAGTTGTGCTGCCCTGGGGAGGAAACGGTTATAGAAATTAACCATTCCCAAAAATTCTTGTAGCGCTTTAACAGACTGGGGCTGTGGAAAATTGGACACCGCCTGCACTTTGTTTGGTAACGGGACAGCACCACTGGCAGAAATGCGGTGGCCCAAAAAGTCAATGACTGGCAACCCAAACTGGCATTTCGCTGTATTTACAATCAGGCCATGTGCTGCTAGGCGCTGAAAAACCTCACGGAGGTGGGACATGTGCTGTTCAGCCGAGCTGCTAGCCACCAGGATGTCGTCCAAGTACACAAATACGAAGGACAATCCCCTTAAGACTGAATCCATCAACCGCTGGAACGTTTGGGCTGCACCTTTAAGACCAAAAGGCATGCGCAAAAACTCAAACAGGCCAAAAGGAGTGATAACAGCGGTCTTAGGCCCTGTTTACACGGACACTGTGTGGGGGAAACGCAACTTTTGGGTATGTTAATTAGGTTGAAAGTTTTGCGTTGACATGGGCGAATTCTGTGGATACGACTCTCTCCCCCCCACCCCCGTACTCATGAATTTACTGTAGTTACCATGCTGGGCCTGTAGATGGCGCTGTGATTTTTGGAACCTTCACTACTGCGCACGCGTGCCACTGCTGCCTGAGGTAAACAAACAGAGCAGACGAGGCAGCCTGTTTTCCTCTCTGGCTAAAAGTTCAGCTAAACTACAAGTTGTTGTCAACAAGTTAACAACAAGTTAAAGCTGGAATTTGGACAAGAGTCAACAGATTTGACACCAAGTGTGGGACCTGCTTCATCTGCGCACCAGTTGCTGACTGACTGGACCGTCCGGAACCGAGTCAACATGTCTGACTTTAGTCCGTGAGAATCAGCTGATTTACAGCAGGGCTACAAGGTAAACCATGTTCTTAATAATGTTTCCTTGTGTTTAGTTCGATCACAGAACAACCAACTGAGGTTTTATTTTTATTTTTTTCCTGCGAGGTCGAAGCTGTTCCACGAAGCGGACCGGCGGTTCGGATGTGGGTCCAGTGTCCACCAGGATGAAAACAACAGAGTCCAGTTCATTAAAGTTCGGTTAACGTGTTTTTAAAAGTGTTCAATTTAATTCTCAGTGTTTGTGACATGAGTTTGTGGTGTTGAATAAATAAATAAATTAAAAATCAACCTGGTGTCTTCATTTTCAGCAGCATGTTAGGCATGACGTAACGAGTCCAGATAGCTTCATTTAGCTCAGATAAATTTAAATATCTCCCACGCTAACATAAATACTGTTTATTATTGTTAAACTGTTAATATATAGCACATTTAGTATGTTATAGTGCAGCGTGACACGTGAAATGTCCGACTGCCTCGTTAACAGACAACTGGATCCAGGCAGCTGGCTCTCTTCCAACACAGATGCAGGTAAGGTGTAGAATAATTAAATATGAGAATCAAAATATATTCCATCAGCTATAGTTCAGAAAGTGGTGCGTGTGTCCACTGTCCAGTCCACCGCCATTGTTAAAATGCCGGCTGTCTGCGCGTGCGTGCTGCGTGCATGTGTTCAAACAAAAGCTCCACGGGAGATGTTTACATTATCAACGGGGGGTCAGCGAAAAACTTCCACCTTGAGAGCAGGGTCAGAAAAGTATCGGTGTCATCGAGGGGGGCCAGCGGTGTCGTGTAGGCGATAAGCAAAGTCGCAAAGAGAAAGTAGCGGTTACACTCAAAATACGCGCCGTGTAAACAGGCCTTAGGGACATCCTCCACATGCACAGGAACCTGGTGGTACCCCCGTACTAAATCTACTTTAGAAAAAATGGAGGTCCCAGCCAGGTGCACTGAAAAATCCTGGATGTGGGGGATGGGATAACGATCGTTTTCTGTGATGTTATTAAGGCGGCGGAAATCCCCACATGGTCGCCATTTGCCATCTGCCTTGGGCACCATGTGCAAGGGGGAGGCCCATGGACTGTTTGAACGTTGCACGATGCCTAAACGCTCCATGTTAGCAAACTCTTCCTGCGCGATTGCTAGCTTAGTAGCATCGAGGCGGCGTGCACGTGCGAAAACCGGGGGGCCCGTTGTGGGGATATAATGTTCGATCCCATGTTTTGTGTTTGTGTTGGCAAAATTAGGAACAGTCAGTGAGGGGAACTCAGACAATAAACGCTGAAACACGTTACCCGAAGCTAAAAAGTTAGCATGCATTAAAGGCCCAGCTCCTCGTGTAGCACAAGGCAGTGACGAAAAGGACACAGCGTCGATCAAACGTCTGTTAGCAACATCAACAAGGAGCCCGTGAGCACAAAGAAAATCAGCCCCTAAAATAGGAACTGAGCTCGTAGCTACCACCAAGTTCCACTGGAAGTCTCGGTCATGGAAATAAACAGTCACCAACCTTTCACCAAACGTCTTGATGGGAGAGCCATTAGCCGCGGTTAGCAATGGCCCGCAACCTTCTGCCAACCTGTCAGAACCAGTCAGGGGGACGAGGCTCTTCTGCGAACCAGAGTCCACCAGGAACCGCCTCCCCGACCTCGAGTCTTCGATGAACAACAGCCTTTCCTTGTCGCCAACGGCCGCGGTTGCTAGCGGGCGCTGGCGTTTTCGTTTCCCTGCGGCTTGAAGCTGCACAGCGGGATGCACGTCGGGCTTTGGCGCCAAAGCGCTGGTGGTAGAAACAAAAGGCGGCTCCTGTCCGCCTGCGGGTAGCGACCCCTGCTACCACCGATGGCTCGTCCGGCGCTGAGGGCGTTGCTTGAAGCTGAGGTGCTGCTAGAGATCCGGGGACCGCCGCCTGGACCGCGAAGGTCCTCGTAGCCAGGAGGATGCGGTCGGCTTCTTCCGCCAGCGAGCGGTAGTCTCTCTGCTGCAGAAGCGGGGAGTTGGCCAGGACCGTGCGCACTGAAGCCGGGAGCTGGCGGAGGAAGAGGTGGAGGAAGAGAAACCCACCGTCGTCTGATCCCAGCAAGGACAACATGCTCTCCATCAGCTCGAGAGCTGTGCCATCGCCCAAACCGGAGAGGGAAAAAAGTTTCTCAGCGCGCTCTGCGTCTGAGAGTGAGTAACGCCGCAGGAGGAGCTGCTTGAGAGCGGTGTACTTTCCGTGTGCAGGAGGGTCCCGGAGCAGGCTCATTGCCCGCCGGGTGGACAGCGGATCCAGCGAGGCGACCACATAGTGGTATTTGGTGTCGTCTGAAGAAATCCCGCGAAGAGCAAACTGTGCTTCGATGTGGACGAACCATGACGGAGGGTCGTGCAGCCAGAAGTCCGGGATTTTAACGGCCACCGAAAAAGCGAGCGGGGCCGCCTGTGGAGGTTCCACAGCAGCGGACATCTGAGGAGAGCTGGCTGGAGCGTCAGATGTCGACATGTTCAATTCACGAGGTCACCAGTGTAGGAGGTGATGAAGAGACGACACAGAAGACGGGATGCAGAACTTCACTTTAATCAACTCCTACAGTTCTGGCGGTAAGCACCAAAAACACACCTTATACATCAACCCTTTCACAATAAAACATCCGGTCCTCTGGACCTTTCACAATAAAACATCCGGTAAAACATCCGGTCCACTGGGTGTGAGTAGAGTCCCCTAGTGGTCCACCACAATATAATAATAATCACTCCTTACCAATGGCCTACCATAAAGCAATATGATCAATCAATCACCTTTATTTTACCAGGTAGAGCCCGTTGAGATCGATATCTCTTGTACAAGGGTGACCTGGTCAAGAGGTCAGCAGCACACGTCACATGGTAATTGTGTGAATGCCAACAAGGCATTCACACTATAGAGATTGTGTTTATATTTGTGTGAATGCCAACAAGGCATTCACACTATAGAGATTGTGTTTATATTTGTGTGAATGCCAACAAGGCATTCACACTATAGAGATTGTGTTTATATTTATTGTGTGAATGCCAACAAGGCATTCACACTATAGAGATTGTGTTTATATTTATTGTGTGAATGCCAACAAGGCATTCACACTATAGAGATTGTGTTTATATTTATTATTATCTACAGTTTATAGATGTTACTATCTTCATTCCGTACGTTTTTTGGCATGTAACTACTCGCACAGTTTTGGTGCGATTTCAACAATTCATATATCAAAATGTTCAGCTCATTTAGGACAATCCGGCTATGACTTTTGGTAATGCTGCAACTTTAGCTTTTTGAGATATTCAGCCTTTTCGGCCATCTTTTTCCCATTGAAAATGAATGGAGCTAAAATGAAATGGCCGTTTGGGAGCTTTATCATATCCTAAATCTTACCAAATTTGGCAGACTCATCACTCAGACATGGGGGAGTAAAAAATGATCAAAACCTCATGTTTTCATATATGATGAAGGGGCGTGGCCTGGCCTCAAAGTTAGGTATCTCGCCATGAAAAACGAAACACTAATAGCACCTACACGAAAACTGTCTAATACATCAAACCTTCAGTGATTGACCCACAACCAGTCCCCTGCAATACTGAATGGTCAAATCATGACATTAATTAAGCCACGCCCCCTCACAACAGGAAGTGTACAGTTGTACATTGAACGTCCCGATCGGACACCTGTTACCTAATCAGCGTGACGGTCTGTCCAGTGACCAAAGACATGTTGCTGTAACAAGCTTTCCAACACTGACCGTTTTGGGTGGAGCATGTGGGCGTGGCAATATGGCGAATCAGACGTAACGCCATCACAAACGAAACACTAATAGCACCTACACGAAAACTGTCTAATACATCAAACCTTCAGTGATTGACCCACATCCGGTCCCCTGCAATACTGAATGGTCAAATCATGACAATAATTAAGCCACGCCCCCTCACAACAGGAAGTGTACAGTTGTACATTGAACGTCCCGATCGGACACCTGTTACCTAATCAGCGTGACGGTCTGTCCAGTGACCGAAGACATGTTGCTGTAACAAGCTTTCCACGACTGGTTGTTTTGGGTGGAGCATGTGGGCGTGGCGATGTGGCGAATCAGACGTAACGCCGTCACAATACGTTTGGCCTTTTGGGAGCTTTATCATATCCCAAAACTCACCAAATTTGGCAGACTCGTCAGGACTGGTGAAAAATTACATATTTTGGGGGCGTGGCCAAAATTGCAACAGAAAGGGCTCAAGAGCGCCACCTAGAATATTTCAAATCTACCCTCCGCATTGGCCTTAGTTTCACGTAGGATCATGAAATTTGGTACACTTGTCCAATTCACCAAGACGCACAGAAAACCCTCTGGCGTCAACGTTGTACGATAAATGGGAAGGCGGCCATTTTGGAATGTGGACCAAATTGGGTGCACGCATTGGGTGCCGAACGGGTACGGGAAAGGCACGAGAGTGTTTCGGGGTGGACCAGCTCGACTTCCCGCGGTCGCCGCGAGAAGGGCGGAGCGGCGCTAAGGCATTCACACGTGCATTTTCGCAGGAAATGCGGTTTTTCTAGTTATTATTATTATTCTTATATGTTACTATCTTCCGTCCGTACGTTTTTTGGCGTCCTACTCCTCCTACAGTTTTCGTGCCATTTCAACATATCATATATCAAAATGTTCAGCTCGTTCAGGACAATTCAGCTATGACTTTTGGTACTGCTGCAACTTTCGCTTTTTGAAATATTAAGCCTTTTCGGCCATTTTTTTCCCATTGAAAATGAATGGAGCTAAAATGAAATGGCCTTTTGGGGGCTTTATCATATCCTAAATCTCCCCAAATTTGGCAGACTCATCATTCAGACATGGGGCAGTAATAAATGATCAACACCTCGCGTTTTCATATATGCTGAAGGGGCGTGGCCTGGCCTCAAAGTTAGGCATCTCGCCATGAAAAACGAAACACTAATAGCACCTACACAAAAACCGTCTAATACATCAAACCTTCAGTGATTGACCCACATCTGGTCCCCTGCAATACTGAATGGTCAAATCATGACATTAATTAAGCCACGCCCCCTCACAACAGGAAGTGTACAGTTGTACATTGAACGTCCCGATCGGACACCTGTTACCTAATCAGCGTGACGGTCTGTCCAGTGACCGAAGACATGTTGCTGTAACAAGCTTTCCAACACTGACCGTTTTGGGTGGAGCATGTGGGCGTGGCAATGTGGCGAATCAGACGTAACGCCGTCACAAACGAAACACTAATAGCACCTACACGAAAACAGTCTAATACATCAAACCTTCAGTGATTGACCCACATCTGGTCCCCTGCAATACTGAATGGTCAAATCATGACATTAATTAAGCCACGCCCCCTCACAACAGGAAGTATTTTTTTCCCATTGAAAATGAATGGAGCTAAAATGAAAGTGCCTGTTGGGGGCTTTATCATATCCTAAATCTCACCAAATTTGGCAGACTCATCACTTAGACATGGGGGAGTAAAAAATGATCAAAACCTCACGTTTTTATATATGCTGAAGGGGCGTGGCCTGGCCTCAAAATTAGGCATCTCGCCATGAAAAACGAAACACTAATAGCACCTACACGAAAACCGTCTAATACATCAAACCTTCAGTGATTGACCCACAACCGGTCCCTTACAATACTGAATGGTCAAATCATGACATTAATTAAGCCACGCCCCCTCACAACAGGAAGTGTACAGTTATACATTGAACGTCCCGATCGGACACCTGTTACCTAATCAGCGGGACGGTCTGTCCAGTGACCGAAGACATGTTGCTGTAACAAGCTTTCCAACACTGACCGTTTTGGGTGGAGCATGTGGGCGTGGCGATGTGGCGAATCAGACGTAACGCCGTCACAATACGTTTGGCCTTTTGGGAGCTTTATCATATCCCAAAACTCACCAAATTTGGCAGACTCGTCAGGACTGGTGAACGATTACATATTTTGGGGGCGTGGCCAAAATTGCAACAGAAACGGCTCAAGAGCGCCACCTAGAA
>JBBPBX010037994.1:1401-30626 GCA_038048925.1 Garcialebias charrua
ATAAAATCTAATTTTAAATGCAACTGTTTACTGCCACATCCCTTTTCATGCGTTACAATTCTAAGTAATAAAAAAAAAAATGCATTTTTAAAACGATTTTTAATGGCACTATTTATAATGGTTCTCATTCAATGACTTTTTATGATATCAAAATATTTTTTATGCTTAAATTATTAAAAAATTAATTGAGCTCCTGAGTCAACTGTCCACCCTGTTACTCTAAAATATCTGTCACCCCCAGTTTGGCTTAGTGTAATTCGGTTTGTTCAAATGTGATTCTGTTTTTTTCACCACTTCCGCTTTGGCAATTTCCGCTTTGGCTTAATGTAACTCTGTTTTGTCAAATGTA
This sequence comes from Garcialebias charrua, assembly GCA_038048925.1. Classification (NCBI taxonomy): domain Eukaryota; kingdom Metazoa; phylum Chordata; class Actinopteri; order Cyprinodontiformes; family Rivulidae; genus Garcialebias; species Garcialebias charrua. The sequence goes on from JBBPBX010037994.1 coordinate 1,751, forward strand.
ATTCCATTATTGCAAATGGTGTTCAATTACACATCAGGACCACTGTAAATTTTAGCTTAAATATTTTTTGTTAGTTTAGTTCACTTTAGGTTTTCGCTATTGTTTTACTGTAACATTTTAGCGTTTACCTATGCTTTGACTAGATTTAGCTTTGGTCATTGGAACATTTAGCTACTGTTTTACAAGTTTTGACTTTTTGCAACTGTTTTGATGATTTTTGAATTTTGTTATGATTTAGCTAGTTTTAGCTTCAGGTTGGTTTATTTAGTTTCCAATATTGAACCTCTTCACAATATTCTAATTTTCTGAGACAGTTTTGCCTTCATTATTTATAAGCCATAATTGTCAAAATTATGAGAAATAAAGACTTGAAATATTTCACTTTATGTGTAATGAATCTATGTCGGGGTTCTCAAACTTTTTGGGTTCAGGGACCCCTTACAGGAGACAAAAAGTTTCAGGGTTCCCTTCATAACCCTCATGTTTATTAAATAATTTTCTTCAATTTGCACCAGCTCATGGACCCCCAGGGGTCCGGGGACCCCAATGTGACAACCACTCATCTACTTTCTGAAACTGACAACAACAAAAAAAACCTTTTCACGATATTCAACTTTTATACAGCTGACCAATGTGTTTCATGCATTGTATTATTAGAATCATTCATATATGTGCAAAAACATCGACAGGAAAACAGCTAAAACTAGCTGATTTTGTGACTGCTATGAAAATCAATACATTTAGTTGTTATTTTCACTTAAAGCTACAAAGAGGGACTGCAGCGGGACCGACAGGCCTCGTGTTGCAGACTCCTGCCTCCTCTATATTTATTTCTAAGTGACAGGAAATTCAATAACGTTAGAGGAATCAGGGCTATTTCCTGGCTCGGTGTTGGATATTCTCCATCAGTCATGCTTGTGAACAAAGGAAGAAAAAAAAAGAAACCCGTCCCAATGTGACCAGCTGACTTTTACTCCATGTGTCATAACGCGCACGCACCTCAAGCCTTGCCGCTGGGAGGAGACGCAGAGCGAGTGAGGGACGAGCCGAATGACCGAGCTCAGACGAGCAGGAAAAATGACAGCACGCTCGCAGCAAAGTCGGTTCAAAGCCACTCCACGTTGGAGCCCTTATTCCCTTGGCCGTCGCAGTGGGAACAGATGCAGAGAGCGAGCCAAATCAGATGATGGCACGTTGCACGGCCTGTGTGGGACGGCTGAGCTCTGAAAGCCCACTATCTCCTCTGTGGTACTTTTATTTGCATTTGCACATCGTTTCAAGGCTAAAATGCACAAATTAGCAAGGATTTATTTGGGAATCTGTGTTTTTTTTTGGATAATTTGGTGGTTTGGAGGAACATGAGTCACTTGCCATGTCTTATTACAGAAGAACTTGCTGAAAAACAGCAAAAATTGGCTAAAAAACATGCTGAAATTGTAGCTGAAATGAAAGAATAAGCCTAAATTAGCAGAAGAAAGCAGAAAGAACACATACTGTACCTATTGATTTAAATTTGCAAAAATGAGCAAAAAAACAGGAAATCAGCTAAAAAATCTAAAATGAGCAAAAAACAGCTAAAGTAGCAAAAAAAGGCAGAAAGAAGCTTAATCTCTGGAAGGAAGTGGAAACAGCTGAAATGATCAAAAAAATGTCGAATTAGCTGAAAAAGCTCAAATTTGCTTTAAACAGCTGAATAGTAGCTGGAATAGCAGAACAGACTGAAACTAGCTGAAAAAAGCTGAAAGGAGCACAACAAGCTGAAAGCAGAAAGAAGTTAATTAAACTGAAAGTAGCAGGAATTACCATAAAAAACTTGAATTTATCTGAAAACAGCTGAAATTAGCTAAATTTTTTAAAAGTAGCTGAAAGGTATAACAAGCTTAAATTACCATAAGAAAGCAGAAAGAACATGTTTGCCCAACTATCCTGAAAGAAATGAGCAAAAATAAGTAGAAATTATTTGAAAAAAGTTTAAATTCGCTAAAGAACAGCTGAAAAGTAGCTAAGAAAGCAGAAAGTAGCTGAAGTTACAAGAAGAAAGTGGAGAGACCACTTTTTTTTTGATGAATTAGGCTAAAAAAGTTTAAATGAGTGCAAAAAAAGTGAAATTAGCTCAAAAAGATTAAAATAGCATAAAACAGCTGAAATAGCAGAAAAAATTGAAACTTGCAGAAATAAGCTGAAAGGAGCACAACAAGCTGAAATGAGCTGAAAGAAGTTAGAAGACGCACGAAAATGTTACAGTTAGCAGAAAGAATCTGAAAGGAGCACAAAATATCTAAAAAAACAAACAGCTGAAAGTAGCTGAAAAAATGTTTAAATTTGCACAAGGAAGCTGAAAGAAGCTGAAGCAGAACAAAATGTGAAAGGAGCAGTAAAAGGTTGTAAACACATCTAAAGATGTGAAGGATGTAAAATGAGCTCAATTCATTTTCTATGATCAATTTTTTTTTTAGAAAAGGCTAAATCTTTCAAAAAGCTAAAGTTGCACCAATACCAAAAGTCTTAGCAGGATTGTTCTGGAAGAACAGAAGTGTTGATTTGTTGAAAACTGCAGGACGAGAAACGCGCCAAAAAATGTACAGAAGAAAAATGGATCACAATACTGTAGTGTGAATGCTTCATGCTCGAGTTTTAAACTAAGATCCTCTTATGTTTGGAAAATGCGGTTACAGCCAATTTGGTTGAACAGTGACAAAACATTTAGAACTCATGCAATATTGTGAGATGTCACGCTCAGAGTATCTGTTGTGAATGACTCTCAGCGACCACCACATCAAATTTTTCCTCAATGTCTGTAAAATTAGCTAAGTTGTAGCTGTTTATGTGCTGTCTAATATCGATTAGCTGTGGCAACCCGTTGGAAGTAGGTTGTTTCCAAAAGTTAATCAGTTGCAGACGTTTACTGACTCATTACATTCTGAGCATTTCAATAAAATCTGTCCAGTGTTTCTGGATATATTTTGCTCACAGACAACCAGGGCTGACTTCAGCAGTTATGGTTAAAGTTATAAGCTAGCATCTTGTACAATGAGTAGCCCTTGGAGTATGTCTTGCGACGACTCTCAGTGACAACCACACCAAATTTGACGTCAACGTCTATAAAATGGACAGTATTAAAGCCATTTGTGTGATTTTTAAGGTCAAACGGTTGTGGCAGACATCTCTTATTCAGTTGGCGCCAATAGCTTTTCGATTGTAGGTGTGCAACCAAGGATTATATCCTGAAAAATCAATTTAAATCCATCCGGTGGTTGATGAAATATTTTGCTAACAGACAGACAAAGTTGAATCCAAAGAGTTAATGGCGAAATTTAGAACAAAACTCTTGGCAATCTATTAGTGCTCATAATATGCCTTGTGCCATAGCTATTAATATGTCAAACTTTAGGTCATTATCTGGACTAAGCTAGAGTAATTTTTGTGTTTTTCAAATTAAGTTGGCTTCGGCAGCCATCCTGTCTCTGGGTCATTCTAAAAGTTAATCTGTTGTAGAATTACAGCTAATAGTTGCTTTCTGCAAGTTTCATCAAAATCCGCCCAGTGGCTTCTGAGATATTCCGTTAACAGACACACACAAGCAAACCGGCACACACGTCAATAAAGATAATGTGCCGAATATATGAGCTCCCCGTGACTTAACTATGCCCATTAAAGTAAAAGCCCAAACAGGAGAACAACGCTAATATCACAGCACAGCAGGAGCCAGTCACATTAAAAAGATGGATGCTTGAGTCAAATGAAGAGAAGGTGGGGAAGCCCCCCCCCACCCCCACCCCGTGAGGAACTTTCTATCAAAATTAAAAGCCTGAAAGGGAAGTAGGCTGGCCTGTTTACAGAAAACAGGTGTGACTGAAGGAAAGGCCGTCAGGTGGTTCAAATGATGAATAACGCACTTTTCATTAATGAAAAGTGCGTTATAAATTAAATTCATTATTATTATTATTACCCAGGCTGCCTCAAAAAGAAAAACAGGTTTACTGTCCATCCATCCATTTTCTTCGGTTGCTCCGGGGTCAGGTCGAATGGGTAGCAACCTAAGTAGGGAGGCCCCTACTTCCCTCTCCCAAGCCACTTGGGCCAGCTCCGCCGGGGGAATCCCAAGGCGTTCCTAAGCCAGCCGAGAAACATAACCCGTTTTCGCACTGCACAGCCCTCCCCGGCCCAGCTCGTCCCGGAGCCCAGCCTGGCCCGCCCCCGCTCATTTCGCATTGTGCAGAAATTATTATTAGTCATGGGCGTAGCCAGGATTTCACGAAGGGCGATTCCTTTATAGGAAAAGTGGACTCCTGGAAAAAGTAATACGCCTTGTTGGCTCACTGGAAGACCGTCGGCTTGCCGCTCTAAACTTTATCTTGACTCGGGTTCAATTCTCACCTGGTTCAACTTATTTTACGTTTGTCTTTTATTGGATAAAAAAGGAGTTTGTGTTGACCACAGGCATAACACAAACTCCTTTTTTTTATATATCTAATAAAAGACAAACGTAAAATAAGTTGAACCAGGTGAGAATTGAACCCGAGTCGAGATAAAGTTTAGAGCGGCAAGCCGACGGTCTTCCAGTGAGCCAACAAGGTGTATTACTTTTTCCAGGAGTCCACTTTTCCTATAAAGGAATCGCCCCTCGTAAAATCCTGGCTACGCGCAAGAGTTAAAGAATATTAGTTATATTTTAAAATCTTGGCTACTTGCAAGAGTTAGAGAATATTAGTTATATTTTAATGAAATTCAGCTCGCGCTGAAAGGCGGAAATTCTCTGTATGGGTGCGCGCTTCGTGTTATTTACGTTCTAACATAAGCTGATTTGTAATCAGTTATTAACAAAAATTAAACTCTGAAACACTAATTCAGCTAACAAATATTTTTTAGGGGTTTCTGTAGTTACATTTTAATGAAATTCAGCTCGCGCTGAGGTTGTTGTTAGAACGAGTTGATGACTCAACACGCAACAGTCCCGCCCCTGCTGCAAACAACAAATCAAATGATGAGCAGTACATGACGTCAAACTGGGCCCGGGAGCTCGGCCCGATTAGAACCTCCGTCGGTGGGGTTCCAAAACTCGGGCTGCCGCCGGCCCGAGAAGGCAAATGCGAAACACGCAAACCCGGGTTAGAAGCCGGGCTGGGCCGGGCCGTGCAGTGCGAAAACGGCTATAGTCTCTCCAGTGTGTCCTAGGTCTTCCTCTGGAACTCTTCCCAGTGAGACGTGTCCAAAACACCTTACCAGGAAGGCATCCAAGAGGCATCCTAACAAGATGCCCAAGCCACCTCAACAGGCTCCTCTTGACGTGGAGAAGCTGCAGCTCTACTCTGAATCTCTCTTGGATGACCGAGCTTCTCACCCTATCTCTAAGGGAGAGCCCAGACACCCTGCGGAGAAAACTCATTTCAGCCGCTTGTATCCGAGATCTCGTTCTTTCGGTCACAACCCAAAGCTCATGACCATAGATGAGGGTAGGAACGTAGATCGATCGGTAAATTGAGAGCTTTGCCTTTTGACTCGGCTCTCTCTTCACCACGACAGACCGGTACAGCGCCCGCTTCACTGCGGACGCTGCACCTATCCGCCTATCGATCTCACGCTCCAGTTTTCCCTCATTCGTAAACAAGACCCCAAGATACTTAAACTCCTCCACTTGGGGCAGGACCTCCCCACCCCAACCCCGGAGAAGGCACTCTACCCTTTTCCATTCATCAATCCATCCATTATCTTTTGCCCGCTTCTTTCTTGCTGTATTTGTATATGCTGCTGTATTCATACCCATCTACTCACTAGACTCACTTTTTTCATTCAATTTTTGTTTATACAGATAAATCACACTGAGCCTCGAAGGTTCGTTTACAAGTGAGACCTGTTTGAGACCCAACCTCATGTTCGAGATGCTGTTTAATATATCATATTATTTTTATTTATTAGTGTTTAGCGTATATCTTAGATCTTTTAGCATATCGTTTAGCGTTAGTTTAGTGTAGTGTTAGCCTGGCCCTCGCCTTCCTGCACAGCTCCGCTCAATTCTCATTTCCCTTCACTGCACAGTCTGGGATTCCTCCCATAGACAACGATTTCTCCGGCCGATTTTTGACCGGACCAATCAGAGAACAGAAGGGACGGAGTTTTGGACCCTAAGCCACGCCCCCACCTGTCCCAGCGCGCAGAGCCCTATAAAAGGGCTCTGCCAGCGCGCAGTCAGCGAGCACCGGCATGTTCTCATTCAAAGCGATGCAAAGCGATGCAGAACTGTTTTATATGTGACACAAATTTATTAATTTCCCCTTCTTAATCCCTTATCTGGAGTTTTCTTTTGCTTTTTGGGCCAAAAGTCAAGTGATCGCTCGCGCTGTCCTCCTTCTCTCCCTCCGCTGAAATGAACAAGGAAATGGCTGTCACGAGAATTAAACTCGGGTTTTACGTTGCTGACCGAGTCCCATCAGATGTTCTGGTCTTCTGGTGAGCTGGACCAGCGATCCATGGTTTTATTGTATTTTATTAAAACGTTTTATTAACATATAAACACAGAATTTCCAGCGCGACAGCCGGCAGCAAGAGAAAAGCTGCAGCAGCAGGAGGCGGAGCAGTTGTCAGTCAAGTTCACCAGAGCACGGGGGGTGGCTCTGAGGGGAGGGAGCAGAATGCTTTCCCTGTTCAAAATATCCAATGGTTTTGTTCCTCAGCAGAGCCCACGCCTCCAGCAAGAATCGTTTCTCTATGGAAAAAGTCCAGACCCTTGTCTGAAGCGAAGTGAAGGACAGGGTGTGGTTTTAACCAGGCTAGTGTAGTGTATACCTTGGCTTAGATCCTACTGTTTCTTTCAAACTTTATATTATTGCTATTTTGGGGTGTAACTGGGACTTTGAGTACATAATTACATGCCGAAGTGTCCCTGGGCAAGACACTGAACCCTTCATTGCCTCCGATGTGTGTCCCATTGGTGTATGAATGTGATAAAGCATGGATTAGTCTTTGTACAGATATAGTAGGGTGCTGTGTGAATGGGTAAATGAGGGCACAGATTGTGTTGTAAAGCACTTTGAATGTCTTTATCAGATAGAAAAGTGCTATATAAGTGCAGTCCATTTACCATTTACAATTTCATTCCACCTCATGTACCACTTGTGCTGCGAATGACAATAAAGAACCTTGAGGCTGACTCTCTCCTTGAAAGAATAAAAAGTAAAATCTGATCACTAATATCATATAATATGACTGTTATGGAAATACAGACGGTCACAGAATATGATGGCGCTTATCAGATATTGTGACCACAGTAACTTATACATAAGTGGCGTAGTGGTAATGGCAGTCGTCCCCCGATCGGAAGGTTGGCAGTTCGAATCCCGGTTACCCACACCATGTGTCGTTGTGTCCTTGGGCAAGACACTTAACCCCAAGTTGCTCCCGGTAGGACTGGAAAGCGCCTTGCATGGCAGTCTGCCGCCACCGGTGTATGAATGGGTGGATGGTTGGTATTGTAAAGCGCTTTGGGGCCCCTCATAGGGGGCTGGAAAGCGCTATATAAATAAGCTCCATTTACCATTTGAACTTGAACTTGAACTTTTTGGGTTGAGGTGGGTCAATGGTGCCCATATCCAGCAGTCACTGCGCGAGAGGTGGAGACACCCTGGACAGGTCTCCAGTCCATCACAGGGCCACATTGAGACAAACGAGACAAACAACCATTCACTCTGTCACTCACATCTAGAGACAATTTAGAGTTACCAATCAGACTAACATGCATGTTTTTCATCTGTGGGAGGAAACCGGAGTACCTGGAGAAAACCCACGCAAGCACGGAGAGAACACCCAAACTCCACCCAATAAGGTCAAGATTCCATCTGGCAACCTTCTCACTGAGAACCGGCTGCTCTACCAACTGCATCACCGTGCCACAGTTGGCACTTTGAAACCAATATATCAGAAATGTATATGTAATATATAATAATAATAATAATAATAATAATAATAATAATAATGCTAATCTCTGGGCTAAAATACAAAAGTTACATGTAAATAGAACTTATAGAGTCCCAACAAAAACATCTTACCTAATTCTGAATCTCATCATGCCTAAAATTCTTGAGGGCTGCACGGTGTAGCAGGGTTAGCACTGTTGCTTTGCAGTAAGAAGGACCCGTGGGTTTGCCCCTCAGCTGGGTGGAGTTTACATGTTCTCCCCGAAGCGTGTGTGCATTTCTTCCAGGTATTCAGATTTCTTCCCAAAACCCATAAAAATGCAGGTTGGGCTGATTGTCACCAGGTGTGAACGAGAGCGTGAACAGTTCTTTGTATCTATCCCTGTGCTGGTGTAGCCCCACCTTTCACCCAAAGACCACTGGAGATGGCCACCAGATCCTTGTTATCTTGAACAGGAATAAGCTTCTTCTTTTTCTCTGTCGTCTGCATCCTCTGTCCTCACTCCCTTTACCTCCATGTCCTCTCACTGCATCCATATATCTCCTCTTTAGCCTTCCTCTTCATGGCAGCTGAATTTCTAACATCCTTCTACCAATATACCCAATGTCCCTCCTCTGGACATGTCCAAACCATCGCAGTCTGGCCTCCCTAACTTTATCTCCCAGTTGTTCAACCTGTGCTGTTCCTCTGACGATCTCATTCCTAATCTTATTTTGTCACTCCCAAGGAGAACCTCAACATCTTCATTTCTGCTACTTCCAGTTCTTTCTCCTGTCTTTTTGTTAATGTCTCTGTCTCCAGACCATACAACATAGCTGGTCACAACTGTCTTGAAAATGTTTTTCTTTGACCTTTGCTGAAACTCTTTTGTCACAAATCACTCCTGAAACTTTTCTCCATCCACTCCATCCTGCCTGGACTCTGTTCTTCACCTTTTTATCAGTTTCTCAATTTTGCTGGACAGTGGACCCCAAGTACTGGTACTTGAAGTCCTGCACCTTTGTGACCTCTGCTCCTTATAGCCTCACTGTGCCACCGGCCTACCTCTCATTCATACACTTGTAAATGGTAAATGGACTGTACTTATCATAATCAGAATAAACTATTATCATTGTACTGAAATACAACAAGAATATGTCCATACAGTCGTCCGAAAGATGGGCGGAGTGCAAGGTGCATATAGCACCTTTCTATCTAATCAAGATACTCAAATTGCTTTACAACAGTTCCTGACACTTCCATGTTCTCTGTCTTACCACGGCTGACTTTCATCTTCCCTCTTAAACACGAACAAGCACGGTCAAGAAAACTAACTGGACAAACACCAACAAACTTATTTAGTCTTCATTTACTGAACATCTATGCTCCAGTGCAATTCGTACAGCTTTAGCATATGGAAGAGTCAGTCATCAGTTTTCCACATGGGTGATTGCTTTTGGCATATTCCATTTTACATAATGATGTATATTTTTAGATGAAATTGCTCACAAACTAGTTGTACTTTACTGTTTGGAGCATGTAAATACTTCTGTACACTGGGCTGCTGTGATGTAAAGGAAAGAGACACTGGGCTAAATGACTAATGTTGGGAAAGAGATGCAGCGCAGCAAAAACCGAAGGTCATTTTTACATGACAGGGTTTCTCTCAGCTCAAACTCCTGGTGATGCAGCAGGATGAATGGAGTGGGTGATTCACTTTGTTTGTGGGAACTATAGATAGATAAAGACAGAATCTAGTGGTTTGACTCTGCATGACAGAATGTTCACACCTGGCAACTGGGCAGCAATATCAATAACCGGCCAATCATATTATTGGCAAACAGAAGGCAAAATGTTAAATATATGATGGATGGTTGAAACTAACTATCTTAGCTGGAGACTGTTCCTCACCCTTACCGGTATACGTTTCGGTCTATGTACAGTGCATACGAGTTAGCCTTTTGAGAAGGATTTCTGTAGCGCTTATCACTCCTCAGGAGCCAATGGCACAAAAACCCAGGAGGCTGAAGCAAAGATAGCACAGTGGTCAAATGCAATTTCAGTGTTTAGCTGCAATCCCTTTCCTCCCACCATCCCTCCTGCTTCTCCCTCAGGTTTTTCATCCTTGGAATGAGTTTTATACTCCGGCTAAGTGCACTTTATCTGATGAACCAGTTGGAAGAGGCCGCTAAGACGTTGTGCAGAGCCACAGTATGAATTAACAAATCAATCACTCATGTGGTCAATTAATCCACAAAACACACAGTCAGCTGTGCTGCTATTTGCTGCATAGCAGAGGCAAACGTCATCTATTTGAAATGTGCTTTACAAGCCATCAGACTGTTCTAGAAAGCAGGTTTGTTTGAGCTTTTCGTGCTTCAGTTACAAATACTGTAGATAAAAATGCATCTAGTTAAAAAAAAATCCAGCGACTCTGCAAGAAAACAAAACCAGTAAAGCTTGTTTTTTTCCTGCTGGTTTCTTAATTGAACAGGCCACCAAAATGCTGACTGAGATAAAAAACACTGTCCTCAAATTCCTCTTCCATCTTTTTTCTACATATTTGGGACATAGGGTAGGGCGGCCGTGGTGTAGTGGTAATGGCAGTCGTCTCCCGATCGGAAAGTTGGCGGTTCGACTCCCGGGACCCGCACCATGTGTCGTTGTGTCCTTGGGCAAGACACTTAACCCTGAGTTGCTCCCGGTAGGACTGGAAAGCACCTTGCATGGTAGTCTGCCGCCACCGGTTTATGAATGTGTGTAGCATTCAATATATGTGTAGCACTTTGAGATTTTCAGTAATGAAAAGTGCGTTATAAATTGAATTAATTATTATTATTATTATTATTATAGGGTAACACAGGAAAGCCCAAACTATTGAGAGAGGAAAAAACAATTCCTAAACTAGTATTTATACAAAAAATGAGTAAAAATATAAAAAATTTTACATTACAAACCAAGGGTTCTTCTTTTATAAATCAAGTGTAGCAATTTTCTATATAATTTTGGTGATAAAAAATAGGTCACTTTTTTTGAAGATTCTTAGATTTTCGTGTAATATACATAAACACAGATGTACCTTAATTTAACTTGATACTTCAGACTGTCTTTTGCAGAATTTGCACCAGCATGCAGACAATTAACGAGCCTATCCGTGATGCCACATCAGTACTCACATCTTGCAAAAATAAAAAGGGAGAAATCTGAGCTACATTGTCTCTAACGACCCTGATGAACCCAGAACAAAACCTGACGGGCTCCGTTCTGTTTGCTGATCTGCATCCTTGAGGCATTTAACAAGTTTTTTTTTTCCTAAACAAGGGAATTTGAGACTTTTGAAAAGAAGATGAGAAGAATGGGGAAAAGTCCTGGCTCGTCGTCGTGCATAATCTTTGGGTCAATGACGGTATCACCATGCCAACCCTTGTTATTGCTATGGAAACCAGTTTTATTGATCTGACAGTACTGTATAAAGTAAAACCACCTCCTGCTGAGGTGTACGGTAGTTTGTATGTGTTTACAACCCTGAGCTGCCTTGTGCTCAGTAATAAACGCTGCATCACTCACAACCCATTGTCCTGACAGGTCTTTAGATGCATCTCTATGATGGCACACCAGACTTAAATTGATGGAGGAGCAACAGGATTCTCCAGTAATTGAAGTTAAGATGTTTAAGGTAATTTGTTCTTTGTAATCTGTTGTGTTGGAGCAGGGAAATGTTGCTCACATAGGCGTTACAACAGTTATATTTACCATGAAATAATAGTTCACCTAATGCTGTTTCTATTTCTTTGTGAACTAATCCATTCCACTTGATTGATAGAATACTCAAACCACTAAAAATCCACTCCATATTTTCCTGGTTACCTAAAAAACTCCACACCGCATGCAGTGTTTCCCATCAGTCATCTGCCTTGGCAGGGCGCTCACAGGGGTAGAGCTGTTATTTCCAACCCGAATCCGGAGCCCAGCCCCACTCGACCCGTATTCGTACCGGGCTGGGCCATGATAATGTGCTTAAAGGACAACACCCACTGTGACAGTAACAATTCACCATATTGGACAATTACTGCAGTAGAATATGATGTCTATTTTCATTTTTGCATTTGGGCCAGGCGAGTGTAAAAAACAAACAAACAAAAAAAAAACAACGGAGTCCCGGAAACATCCGGAAACCCCGCCGAAGATTGCCGAAGTCCGGAGTGACTTAAATACAGAATCCACTCAGAAGGCACGAGTGAGTTTGCGATAGAGGCTTATGAGAGTCAGAGTTAAAACTGCAGTTAAACTCATGTCCTACGTGGATGCAGAGGCTCTAAATATTTCCTGGTGGGCTGTGGGTTCAGGACCAGCGCTCCCTGTTTTTTTATTTTTTTTAGAACTTTTTAATAAGCCGCTAACCCGCTGCATCTGTCGCGGACACACCGCACGGGCAAGCAACACACACAGAGTGGACCTCACGTCACCGCGCGCGGGCAAGCAACACACACAGAGTGGACCTCACGTCACCCGCTGCATCTGTCGCGGACACACCGCGCGGGCAAGCAACACACACAGAGTGGACCTCACGTCACGCGCGCGGGCAAGCAACACACACAGAGTGGACCTCACGTCACCCGCTGCATCTGTCGCGGACACACCGCACGGGCAACCAACACACACAGAGTGGACCTCACGTCACGCACGCGGGCAAGCAACACACACAGAGTGGATCTCACGTCACCCGCTGCATCTGTCGCTGACACACCGCGCGGGCAAGCAACACACAGAGTGGACCTCACGTAACGCGTGCGGGTAAATTAAATAGAGCAAAAGTCTTACCCGCAAAACCTCCCGATTTCTCATGTCGAGGTGCGAGCCTTCTTGGTCGGTCCACTTTATAAATCCATTATGAATTCTTTAGATTTTGGGGAAATAATGAACACTAACGCCATCCTTCGAGGTATTGCAGCAGAGGGCAACACATCGTTTTTATTAGTTGTATTCCTAACTACTCTGGTCAGGAGGGTTAGGGTCTAACAGGAAGCTACGTTCATGCATGCTTGTTATAACTCCGCCTGCATTCGAGGCGGATACTTCAGTGACATCAATGCCCATATATGGAGAGGGGTAGATTTTCCCGGAGCTGCTGCTAAAATCTGCTATAAATCATAACACATTAGTGTTATTTCTCTACATTATAAATAAACGCTCCTGTTTTGTTATTTAATTAACTACTAAATATTAATGGCAATGCAATTTGAAAACATGGTGGGTCATGTCTTTTTATGTGTGAGCCGGGTCGGTGTCTGGCTTTTTATTGTGTCAGGGACGCGCGCGGTCGATGATCCAATATATGCAAACATCACAGTCAGAGTCAGAGAATCTTTATTGTCATTTGCACCGCATGTGGTACATGTGATGAAAACGAGATTATGTACACAGGGTCCCAGTTACATCCAACAACAAATGCAAGAGAAAAACAGTAATAACATCTAGGATTAACTAAGAAAAACATCAACTAGTAATACACTAAGCCCTAATGTAGTAGAAAAACATCATTATAAACAGCAGCACGAACACGAGTCTGTATGAGCAGATGGTCACAGATGAACACAGCAACAAGAAAACAGATCAGCATCAGCATGATGTGATATTTTGCAGTGTTTATTCATATTGATTATTTATTCATGAGTCTAACAGCCTCAGGGTAGAAGCTGTTCCTCAGTCTAGTGGTTCTACATTTAATGCTCCTCAACCTCCGTCCTGAGGGGAGTGGGGCAAAGAGTGAGTGTGCTGGGTGAGTGGGGTCTTTCATGATGCAGGTGGCTCTTTTCCTGCATCTGGAGGTGTAAATGTCTGTGATGGTGGGGAGACTGACTCCAACAGACTTCTGTGCAGCCTTCACCACTCTCTGTAGAGCTTTCCTCTCTGCAGCTGTGCAGCCTCCATGCCACACATTGATGCTGGAGCACAGGATGCTCTCCACTGCACACCTGTAGAAGGAGGTGAGGACTGGGCTGCTCAGACCAGCTCGTCTCAGCCGTCTGAGGAAGTAGAGTCTCTGATGACCTTTCTTGATCAGGCTGGTGGTGTTGTTGCTCCAGCTGAGGTTATCATTCATGTGTACACCCAAGTATTTGTAGCTGGAGACCACTTCCACTGCAGATCCACTTATGTTCAGTGGGGTGTGGGTGTGTTTGTTCCTTCTGAAGTCCACAATCATCTCCTTTGTCTTCTTCACATTCATGTGAAGGTTATTCTCTTTGCACCAGCTCTCCAGGTGTTCCACCTCCTGCCTGTAGCTGGACTCATCATTGTTTGTGATGCATCCCACCACCGCTGTATCATCTGCAAACTTAACAATATGACAGCCTGGATGTGTGGCTGTACAATCATATGTGAGCAGAGTGAACAGGAGAGGGCTCAACACACATCCTTGAGGAGAGCCAGTGCTGAGGGTAATGGTGGAGGAGGAGAAGTTGTGGATCTTCACGGACTGTGGTCTGTTTGTTAAGAAGTCTAGTACCCAGTTACAAACGGAGGGGCTTAGTCCAAGTGTGGATAGTTTGTCTATCAGAGTTTGGGGGATCATGGTGTTGAAGGCAGATGTGAAGTCCACAAAGAGCATACGGACGTATGAGTCCTTCTGATCCAGGTGGGTGAGAGCAGTGTGGACCACAGAGGAGATGGCGTCCTCTGTTGATCGGTTCTCGCGGTATGCATATTGATGAGGGTCCTCGTTGATGTTGACGGTTGTCTTGATGTGGGACATGACCAGTTTCTCAAAACATTTTGCGACTATCGGAGTGAGAGCCACCGGCCTATAGTCATTCAGACCAGTCACTGTGGAGCTCTTTGGGACTGGGATGATGGTGGCGGTCTTCAGGCAGGTGGGAACTGACTCCAGTGCAAGTGAGGTGGTGAAGATGTCAGCCAGCACCTCACAGAGCTGATCCGCACATTCCTTCAGAACTTTCCCCGGGATGTTGTCCGGTCCAGTTGCTTTATGAGGGTTGATCCTTCTGAGACTGCCTCTCACTTCTGCTGCGGTCACGCTGAGATGCTCTTCATCTGGTGGTGAGGTAAGTCTGGTGCTGGCTGGTCTATTTGGGTCCTCAAAGCGTGCTAAAACTTATTGAGGGCATCAGGCAGAGATGGGTCTTTGGGACATTGTTTGCTCTTACTCTTGTAATCTGTTAAGCATTTGATGCCTCTCCACATGCTCCGTGGGTCTTGTGAGGTGAACTGACCCTCGATCCTCTGTGCATATGTGGTTTTGGCCCTCTTAATGCCAGCAACCAGCTCTTTCCTGCTCCTTCTCAGCTTCTCTGAAGCCGTGTTTCCATCAAGGTTTCTAGCTGCGCAATTTGAAATAGCGCAGCAGAAAAGCTTAATGGAAACGGCAAATTGCGAGGTTACTTCCTGAATTACGCTAAAAAGTTTTTACGCTCGCTTGAGGTGGTTTTTGGGATCAGCGAAAATGAGCAGCTGCGCAAAATGACAGATGGAAACACATTTGCCGACTCGTGCTGCCGTAGCGAAAATTCACGTCACGTGACTGATCAGCTGTTTCCGCTCCGGACAACATGTAACATCGCTAAAACTAGTTGGCATGACAGAATAAATACAACTCGCCCGATAGCAACACGTACCTGAAATATTCTCTCCATTTTGATGAGATGTGTGGCCGGGTTCTGTTTTCAACTGCTACTTCCTGTTTACTGTAGACATGCGCAGTGCTGACGTCTGACGTAATGACGCTGACGTCTGACGTAATGACGCTGACGTCTGACGTAATGACGCTGTGTGCGGCTTGGAAGAAGCGCTTCAAGCCAGCAGATGGAAACACTTTTGATCTGCATTAATTTGTATTTACATATTTGCGAGGTAGCTCAAATTTCGCAATTAAAATGGATGGAAACACGGTTTGAGTCTCCAGACTTGAAGGCAGTGTTCCTGGCTGCCAGCAAGGTGTGAATCTCTTTATTTAACCAGGGTTTTGTGTTGGGGTAAGATTTAACATATTTTTTATGGATACGTTTTCACAGCATGTGCTGATATAACCCAATACAGATGAAGCATATAATTCCAGATTCACTGAGTTTCCATCAGCTGCTGCCTCCCTGAAAACAGACCAGTTCGTATTTCCAAAACAGTCTCTCAGCATGGGGGTGCTGTCTTGGAGCCAGAGTTTGATCTCTCTTTGTTCTGGCTTAGAGCGTCTCAGCGGGGGAAGCTGTGCTGGGACCATGAGCAGAGAGGAGTGGTCAGAAGCCCCGAGCGGTGGGCGTGGCTTCGCTGTGTACGCCCCTTTCACATTTGTGTAGACGTGGTCGAGCGTTTTACTTCCTCTTGTTGCTGTGGAAACGTGCTGATTGAAGGATGGGAGACAGTCCTTTAAATGCACGTGATTGAAGTCACCTAAAACAATGCAGAGCGCCTCTGGATATTTACACTGCAGCGAGCTGAGTAAGTCATGAATTTCTTCAAGGGCAACATTAGCATCTGGAGCGATATAGATAACTGTGATAAGGATCACTGAATAGTCATGGGGTAGATAATGAGAATGGCACCTTACTGTGATCAGCTCCACAGCAGCTGAGCAAAGGCTTTTGATAACAGTACAGTTTGAGCACCAATCCTTGTGCACGTAAACACACACACCGCCGCCCCGTGTTTTCCCCGTAGTCTCTGTGCACCGGTCCGTTCTAAAAAAGAGTGTTATCCAGCTCATACACAGAATCCGGTGTTTCCTTAGAAATCCACGTTTCCGTGAGGCAGAGCACAGAGCACCTCCTCATCTAGGGGCGGCCGTGGTGTAGTGGTAATGGCAGTCGTCCCCCTGATCGGAAGGTTGGCGGTTCGAATCCCGGTTCCCCACACCATGTGTCGTTGTGTCCTTGGGCAAGACACTTAACCCCGAGTTGCTCCCGGTAGGACTGGAAAGCACCTTGCATGGTAGTCTGCCGCTACCGGTGTATGAATGTGTGTAGCATTCAATGTTTGTAGCACTTTTAGATTTTCACTAATGAAAAGTACGTTATAAATTGAATTCATTATTATTATTATTATTATCTCCTCCGACGTGGTCACTCTCAGATAAAGCAGATCCATTTTGTTGTCCAGCGAGCGGACGTTAGACAGAAAAAGAGCCGGCATTGGGGGTCTCCCGGTTTTAGCGTCTGCCTTCAGTCTTGCCATAATTCCTGCCTTGCACCCTCGCTTCTGACCCCGAGAGCACCGCTTCCTTTTCTTTCCACTGGAGCGTGAACCGGAGCGCATCCGTTGCTGCTTCCAGGAAGATGACCTTAAAGTGTCACTGAACGGCCCCTGGATCTTTAACTCCTCCCCAAGTCCAGATTCAAAAATCTTCAACAAAATGGGCGTTCTGATAGACTGCATCACCTAAAGGAGGGGAGGAGGTGGGGGGTTTCCTGCGTCCACGCCTCCTCCAGCAACAACCTACAACAAACTAGAACTGTAGCAAGCCAACAACATAAACCAAGCAACAACAAAGAATAAACATGTACTGTAGATGTATTTACCTATTCCACCCGACCTATCCAAAACAAAAGGCTTAAAAAAAAAAAAAAGAGTACTCCGTGACCGGGAATCGAACTCGGGTCTCCCGTATTCAAACCCAGTGTATAAACCACTGAGCCAACTCGGCTTTCATGCACTGCTCCTCTAACGCACCATATTAAAACATATACAACCAGACAGTTTTGAAGAAGTGAAAAACATTCCTAAAATAAATAAGTTACAATACACAAATATCTAGTGCCATTCCGAAAACTATAATATGCTTTGTTGCAGAGCTTTTCAGGAGTGAAATGTAGCACTCCATTTAAGGTATGCACTGGAGGGAGGACCACATCCGTGACGAAAGCTTGCGAAAATACGTCACTGTGCGAATCGTAAACTAATGAGAAAATCAGGGTGCAATACCACAGTTCAACCCATAGGACTACGAATACTCGTTTTTAGACCAAATATTGCCGATTTTAACTAATACGAACAATTTCATGAAAATTAACACAAAAATACCCTGACGCATGCTCAATAATCCAGGTAGAAAAATCTAAAAAAGCTAAGTCTGGTCCTCTGGACATTCAAAAAAACAAACAAAAAAAAACAAAGCAAAAAAAAATTGTAGAAACGTTTCGTCTTTCGTCCGAAAGACTTCCTCAGTCTGAGGTGCTGGGTTCAGCTCAGTCTTATAAATAGCACCCTCTCACAGTGTTACACAACCAGTTGGCTGATGACAGCCGAAACCAGCTGCTCACATGATCAAGGAGGACCATCAGCCTAACGATAGATCGTTAGCACCCTGATGGTTGTTTGCTATTCACAGAGGGCTGAGTGATACCAGCAATCACAGCATTGTAGGAGGGGGACAGTTGAACCCGGAGGCCTCCACCCCTGTTTAATGATGGGCGGTTTCTTTTCACAAAGATGGCCTCCTTTACTCCTCTCTCAAACCATTGTTCCTCTCTATCAAGGATGTGAACATCTTCATCCCTGAAAGAGTGACCGCTGGCCTGGAGATGAGTGTAGACTGCAGAGTCCTGACCTGATGATGTTGATCTTCTGTGCTGGGCCATCCTTTTGGCCAGTGGCTGTTTAGTTTAGTTTAACACAAAAATAGTGCTCTGAAACATTTTAAACACATTCTAGGGAGTTTATCAGCTAAAAAAAGTTAAATTTGGGTTTTGTTTCACTTTAGAGCCCCATTTTGCCGAGCGCTGATTTGAGTTTGTTGCTGATATCAGCTGTGCCCTGTGGTAAATCCGCTCCGATTCTTAACAGTTCAGTTCGGCTATAATTCACCCGCAAAAAACGTGCAGAGTCAGGTACAAAAACACTATTAAAATTACTAAAAGCTAGGGATGAACTAGGAGCCTATGAAGCTGCAGCCGGACTGAGCACTGCCATCTTCAGCTTGCATGCAACATGGCTTGCCAGACTTAACCTGCCGCACACGGCAATTTGACCGCGCGCTGACCAGCTGGTTGAAAGAGATAAAAAGTTAAGTTAAGCTTCAGACGGACTACTGCCAGTGATCCATCAGCCCAAATAGATGTTCATTCAGCTGCGACACTCAGCGGATTCGCGTGTCCGACAACCCAAACAGGTGAGATCACAGAACATCCGACATGTCAGAGCTGGGTACAATGCAGGCAGAAGCAGGGGAAACATTTAATGTGCTTTGATGGCTCCTCTGCTCCAATCTTCTGCCCCTTTACTCAGCCGCACACGACTGCCAACCGTTATAGTCGGTGATAAGCTTAAGTAAAAATGTTTTTCTTTTTTCGGGTTCGGACCTGTAATTACTGTTAATTCGTCGGATTGGGTGGGGTTCGAAGAAGGTGGCTGCAGGCTGGGGCCGGGTCGGTTCGGATTATTTGAACTGTGCAACTCTACACAGGGGGAGGAGGGGGAGACACCTTTGCTTTACGTGCTAGCTTAGCACCACGTTAGTGCTGTCAGTTGTTGGCGGGGATGAGGGTGGGTTAGGGTTTGTGCGAGAAGTGGAGCACTATGTCTGTAACATCTAGGCTAACAAATCTGTATTGTATGCTATTAGCTTAATGCTACGTTAGTTCCGGCAGTTTTCGACATGGGGGGTCGCTAAGACGCTTGAGATTAATGGAGCGTGCTTTATTCACACAAGGAGAGCTGTCGGTCAGATTACTTCTTGTTGTGTCATTAACTCTAAAATAGTTATTGAATCAAGTGTTTACATACAATATGTAAGTAAACACAGATGTTTAACAACCTGTTAAAATAGACCAGAATGCAGGAAATGGCATCTACTTTATTTATAATTTTCAGGGGTAGGACCCAGGAGGAGCCCCCCCAACCCCCCTCACACAAACACACACATTACAAATGCTTCTGACACCAGTGCTTACTCCTAAAAATAGACTATTCAAAATTAGGACAATTATCGTCCATTGTCTTGATAAGTGGCTGATAATGTCTTTACCTGTGTTTTGTCTATTTGTTAGCAAAATATATCATGAACCAGTGTTTGGACTTAGAGGAAAATAATCATTAAATCTACCTCAATACTGTAACTGATTAGCCTTTGGAGTCAAAGCAACTCAAGATGGCTAGTACAGCTTTTCTGCCTCAGCAAACACAAGTAGGGAACCCCCGTGTTACGAACGAGTTCGGGACCTAAGCACGGTTCGCAGCTCGATTCTGCCGTAGGTAGGGGGTGAAAATTATTATTTTTTTAAATTATTCATTCATTCATTCATTCAACCTTTATTTATCATGCTAACGGAGCGCGCGCACACATTTAAGCATGTACAGTAGTGTACTGTAATGTTAAACATTGCTATTCACATTTACAGAATAAATAAAAATATATTTTCTTACTTTGAGATGGTCAAAGCCGACATCTTAGGTTGCCATGCGTTGATTGTTGTCGGGCCGAGCAGCGCGGCGGCCGGCCAGTGAACCACCGCAGCTGCTCCAGACCTGTGTTAGCTAGCTGGCTAGCTTCTGCTAGCCAAGCCATGAGCTGGTGTTGGAGCGGCGGCGCGATCAATCTGCAGCTTCTGCTGCTGCCTGAGACATCCACAAAGTTCACAGAGACGTTTCCAGCTCGTAATTAATCCATATGAAGCCATCCTGGTCACCAGTCTTCGGCCGGCTACCGTGTTAGCTCCCGTGTTAGCTTCTGGAGCTAGCCAGGCCAGAGCCTGGCCGGAGGTGTTCGCGCGGCGGCCTGGCACGATCAGCGATAAATCCGCTGCTGCCTGAGACATCCACAAAGTTCACAGAGACGTTTCCAGCTCGTAATTAATCCATATGAAGCCATCCTGGTCACCAGTCTTCGGCTGGCTCCCGGGCAGCTAACCTAAAATGGCGTCCGGTGTTCTGTGACCGGAGACCCCAGTGACTGAACCTAAAATGGCGTCCGGTGTTCTACATTAATTTGTGACCGTGTAAACTGAAGACCTACTTCCTGTTGCCCAAGATTGCTCAAAAATGATCAGAAATGATCTTTTTTATCATAATTATTATTTATAAAGCCTTTAAAACAACCACAGCTGCAACAAAGTGATGTACACATGAAATTAAGAACATTTAAACACACACAAAAAAAAAAATTATTTATTTATTTTTTTTTATACAGTAATTTCATATTTTTATTAAATACGATATGTTCGTAGGTCCCGTTGTTCGTAGGTCGATGGAGTCGTAAGTGGGGGGTTACCTGTAGTTTGTAACGATTGAGCTGAAGTTTGTTGTGGTAGTAGTTGAGAGTCATCCCCAACACCTGAAGTGCACACATGATTGTTGTCTTAGCCCTCAATTAATGCTACTTTTATTATATTAGAGTTGATTCCTAAAGTCTGTAAACTTGAGAACTGAATGACTTTTCTTTTTCAGTAGCTATTTTGTGCTTGAACTGTTTCAAACCAATCATTAGGGAGGATCGTAATGTGCTTGAGATGGAAAAATCTTGATTCAAAAGGTATAAAAACAAAATAACAAAACAAAACAAAAAAAAAAGCCTGCGAATCAATGTGTCTTTTATTTGGATTTTGCAGGACAATTCTTTGTAGCTGACTGAGCAGCTATACTCGTATCACGGAGAGATTAAAACGGTTTCCAGTTGTTGCACAGATCCTTTGTGGCAGCAACACCTACAGCACACATGTCCATCTCCATTCTCTGCTCTCTCTCTAGCTTTTCTACAAGATCAATAATCAGTATTAAAGAAATTTATTTTCCCAGAGCGTTTCCCGTCTTTATCCTTTTCTTCTAGTTACTGTCGTTACCCCCCTTTAATTCACACACTCAGCTCTTGTGACATTGGCTATAGTCTGCAGAACCCACATTTATCTGTGACTGACACTTTGGCGACACCTGAGTGGGTGAAGGGTGACGGAAATGGTGCAAATAGACAATGAGCGGCTGATTTGTGTTCGTAACAGGCCAAGAACAAGAAAGAAAATGAGAGAACTGAAAGGGAGGCAAATTGACGATATGAAATGTAGAGACTAAGAGCTGCCTGAGTTATAGGCCACACAGCCACGTGTCCTCCCACTCGTGTTCAAAAACGAATATTTATGATCTGCTTGATGTTTTTCCTCGTCCTTATCTGTATATTTAGAGCTAGCGCCATGTAAAAATAAATAACCATTCTCAAGAGATGTTCAGACAACCTAAAACTGTCAAAAACGGGATCTTGATTAAAGAAAATGCCACCACCACTCCAGGCTCCCTGGTTGTGGAAATGGGGCTGGTTGGCCAGCCTGGCGACGGCAGGGGATCGAGTTGTAGGCCGGCAGCAGCTGGCTCTGACATGTTAGGATGGCCTGGTGCAGCTATCATGGGACCTGCAGCCTGAAATTCTACATTCATCACAGAAGTCAAACCACTAGAATATGCCATTAAACATTTAACCAACCAGATGGAGAGGACACGAATGTGTGCAACTTTTGAGCACCCATCTGGGGCTCGGTGGCAATGGGGCTGAATGTCTGCATGTAGGATAGATCAAGCAGATGAAAGGAAACACAAACAAGAAGCTATGAAACCAATGCAGAGTGTGCAATGCCACAGCAATGCAAAAATCAATACAGTACTATTTTTTCTTTTTGTCTCACATTTGATTGTTTCAGTCCAGGTTATCTGGGCTGAACTCAACTTTCCAGTCCACACACATGTATTTAGTTTTCCAAGTTAGTTTATTGTGATGTTGTTTAAGAGGAAAAAAACAACAACTTTAAATTAGTGCATAATCAGCAATAAGTTGTACAAATTGCTGAGGGGACAAATCAAACCTGTCATTTCATTGTTTCCAATAAAACTAAGACTACGAAGGTCTACCAGATATGTCACTATCAACTGAACGGTTTAGTTGGGCCCTCAGGCTAACTCTGCCAGGTTTTCAGCCTAATGGACCCCGGCAGAAGGCAGTGGCAATGGAGATAGTACTGGAGCAGGTGCGAGTGGTGGGGGTGAGTGCCAAGTTAACCAGGCTATCATACCAAGCAGGAGCCCACAGCCAGCCGCCATGAACAGCCTGAGGAGGAGCCTGGGGGTTTCACATGTGGAGGAAGACGACTTGTTCCTGTTTAAAGTGCTTTATAAATAAAATGGTATGGTATGGTATGGTAACAAGGAGGACAGTGAATTCAGTGAAGAAGAGTCAAGCTCAGAACCGTCAGGGCGGGGGGAGGGGTCTATTCACACAAGGAGAGCTGTTGGTCAGGCTACTTTTTGTTGCTCTCTAAAAAGTTATTGGATCAAGTGTTTACTTATGTAGGTAAACTTAGATCAAATTGCCACCTGCTATTGAGAAGGTAGCATGCAGTGTGAAGGGTGGGCTAAGACATTTAGAAATGGCTTTCCAATCAAAACATTAGATATTTCTTAGCATAATGTAAGTGTGTTTCCATTAAAAAGCAACTTTAACAGAAGTACTTTGGTTCTAGATTGCGAATCTTAGATTGAAAAAATATTGCATATGAAGCTTGTGCTCTTTTTCAAGTATTTCAATTTTTAAATGAGTGTTTTGTTGTGAAAAGTAAAAGCAGCAACGTAAATCAGAATCAGTCCATAACTTCAAGCTTTTCTCTTCCAACGCCCTACTTGACAGCAAACCATCTGTAGGTTGTCTTCTTGTTTTGATGAGTGTGTGATATCTATGGATGCTTTGCGGCTTTCATAGAGATGTGCTTATGAAGGATTTCAAACCTGAGATTGCTTTAGAAAAACCCTTCAACATGGCTATCAGCTCGATGGTGTGTGTGTAGAATTTCATTTCTGTTCAGAATGAATTGCCTTTGTTGAGGCCGAGTTCATTTTCCCTGATCGTCATGGTTTGTGAAGCCTTCATGATGTTGATTTGTTA
Organism: Garcialebias charrua; assembly: GCA_038048925.1. Taxonomy (NCBI): domain Eukaryota; kingdom Metazoa; phylum Chordata; class Actinopteri; order Cyprinodontiformes; family Rivulidae; genus Garcialebias; species Garcialebias charrua. The sequence continues at coordinate 25,503 of JBBPBX010037994.1, forward strand.
AAGGTTCAGTATGCAGTTTCTGTAGAACTGCAGCACTTAGAAATATTTTCAACAGGCAAAGCATTCTGATCCCTCCCCCTCAGAGCCATATGTGGCTCTGCCCCCTTGTGGTCTGTTGAATTTCAAATTCAAGCTCTGTTTTTATTGGCTGATTCAAATTCAAGCTCTGTTTTTATTGGCTGGTTACAAACTCTGTTTTTATTGGCTGGAAAATGGCGGGTCACCTTTTCTTTTTAGAAATGCTTATTTACCACCTGGAGAAGCAAGGGGACAATATTTTTTTTATTTTTTTTTCAGAGATTACCTGGCTAACATCAGTCTGTCAGGAGGTAGTGACAGAGTGAAGAAATATGTTCATAAAAAAAGCTACATACTGAAGCTTTAAGGATGTGGATGCTCATTGGGACTTTAGATAAACGGAAAACTTCCCCCCAAATCTTTCCTGTGCTCTTAAAGCTCTGATAAAAATAATAATAATAAAAAAATAATAGAAAAGAAAAGAAAAAAGGCTTCACAGACAGACACTAAAGAGGAGCGGTAAAGCTGGAGGGAATGTGTTAAATCCGGATTTTACTAGCTTTCAAACTGATGTTGGAGATGAAGATACATGTAAAATGTGATCCTGTGGCGTTTGTTTTAGTTTTATTAGCTGCTTGTTTTGTCGCACTCATGTCAATGTGACAGATAGACAACACTGAATGGGACCAGCATTTGGAAACGGTCTGTGTGGGGTTTTATATGAGCAAACAAGTCCAAGGAGGTGGATTATACATAGGCCTGTCACGATAACAATTTTTGCTGGGCGATTGTCTCAGAAATTATTGCAATAAACGAAATTGACTGAAATTTGTCAGTAATCTGTAATTATTGTTAAATTTAAGAAAAAAAAAAGTTTAATTTGTTTCGTATGTAGTACCTTTTTTCGACCACCGGATGGCAGTATAATGCCTCCTACCCACCGCCCCCGGCGTCGGGCGGCCGAAGCGGCCGGATAACACCGGTTTACATTCAAAGTCTATGGAGGAGACGCGTGGAGTCACGGGGAACAAGGAAGCGGCGAGATTCAACTGATCGAAGCGGCGCGACGGCAGCCTGCACACGCACGCGCGCGTCGCCGTCGAGCCGCAGACGTCCCAAATGTTGATCTCTGGCGGCTCGACGCATCCGGCAAACAGTCGGGAGAGCCTCGCTATCTGATTACACAACCACAACGGGACTTTTTTCGGACTTTTTAAACTCACCGGATCCAGCCTCCAGGAATTGGAACCAAACTCCGGTAAGAAACGTGGCATTTTTACAGTTGCTGCTGACAGGCTGCTGTACTCTCCAGTGTAGATCACCCCAAACATAAAAAAAAGTTTTAATCTCATCGAAGACCGTCGGAGGTGCAGTTAAAACAACAACTGAACCCGGAAAACAAGCCAGAGACCCCTCCCTCTGCTACCCCCTAGTGTACGTCATCAGACGGTGTTCAGTGGCCAGTGGGACCGTGACCAGCGGCAAAAAGGGGGCGGCAGGCGCGTTTGCAGTTGTGCGGTGGGTAAGAGGCATAAGACTATTTGAACCGAAGGAGTGCAAGGAGTTCACAAGTAAAGGAGCGAGCGTGTCACTTTAAGAAAAATAGGAGGGAGGCCCCTTGACGTGACATGGGCTGTCTCTCTTTGGTTCTCAAAATGGTGGATGGTCGGTGTGGATTGAGCTCTTTAGCATAGCATTTTTCACACAAAGCTTTTAATTTAAAAAAAATCAGTAAACAAGTTCTCAGCTTCTTTTTGCAGAGAACTTTTTACACGAAGGCACGGGTTTCAACCGTGAATTTTCGAGCTTCGACAAGATGGAGTTTTTTTTCCCCGAGGTCGGCCTGTTAGCTTAGCTCATAGCTTAGCTTTGAAACTTAGCTGCTTTTAACAATCCAAAAACGTGATTTTGGATGGTTAAAATGGATTTTAAAGAGAAAAGAGAANTGAACGGAACGGAGTTGAACCTTTTGTCATCCTGTGTCCAGTAGAAAGAGAGAGACACGAAGAAACGATAACGTTTTAAACGATAAAGCCGATAAATGAAAATGAGGTCAATAATTTTAATTCATCATGCGATTAATTAATTTATTGTTTATTGCGACAGGCCTAATTATGACCCTAGAGACTGAACTCCCTGCTGCACTCATAATGCCATGATCCATTCCATTTGAATAATTTGCAATCAAGTTCTTGTTGTGTCCTTTCTGTTTTGTTACAACACTTTGAAATTATCTAAAAGAATCACACAAATCTCAGCTATGTAGACACTGTTTCTGCTTGTTTCATCCTCTCACAACGCATCCATACCGGTAAAACTACATAAGTTCACAGTCTGCTGCCTGAAGACGCCTTTGCACTGAAGGATGTCGTTTTCTTTTTGCTGTTCAAATGCTTGTTCTGATCCTCAAAGCAGCTCTAACAGCTGTGCACACTGGGAAATAAAAGAGATAAAAGAGATCACCCAATATTCAGTTGTCCTTTGTCAGATTCATCAGTTACTGTACACAAATTAATTGGACAGATGCTTACAGATGCAAACTGAAGCTAAGCACATAAAAAAAAATCAGGTTTTAGTTTCAATAAATCAGACGTGAAAGACTGAGGACTTTTACAGAGAGCTATACATATATTACACTGACAAGTCATGCATTTTACACCAAGGCCTTCAGTGATGTCCTGTCTGAAATTATTCACCTCTTAATACTGTCTTATGATGTCACGGCTATAAAAAGCATCAATAATATACAGAAACACGGTACATCATGGTACACCATCACATACAGGTGGTGACAGTAAACACTAATACTAAAACAAGAAACCATCCATCCATCCATCCATCCATCCATCCTCTTCCACTTGTTCCAAAGTCAGGTCACGGGGGCAGCAGCTTGAGCAGGGTGGCCCAGATATCTCTTTCCACAGTCACCTCTTCCAGCTCTTCTGGGAGGACCCCAAGGCGTTCCCAGGCCAACCGAGAGACATAGTCTATCCAGCACGTCCTGGGTCTTCCCCAGGGTCTCCACCCAGTTGGACACACCCAAAGCACCTCTCTAGGGAGGCGCCCAGATGGCATCCTTACCAGATGCCTGGACCACCTCAACTGGCTCCTCTCAATGTGGAAGAGCAGCGGTTCTACTCGGAGTCTTTCCCAGATAAATTAACTTGTCACCCTATCTCTACTGCCCCTTTTCCATTAGTACCTGTAGTACCGGTACAGCACGGCTCTACTCTACTCGGTACAGTACAGGAGAGTCCAGCTACCCCGCGGAGGAAACTAATTTCAACCACCTGTATCCACAATCTTATTCTTTTGGTCACTACCCAGAGCTTGTGACCATAGGTGAGGATAGGAACGTAGACCGACTGGTAAACGGAGAGCTTTGCCTTACAGCTCAGACCTCTCTTCACCACAATGGATCGGTACAGAGTCTGCAATACTGCAGACGCTGCACCAGTCCGTTTGTCCATCTCACGTTCCATTCTTCCCTCACTCGTGAACAAAACCCCAAGATATTTGAACTTGTCCACTTGAGGCAGAACCTCACCCTCGATCTGAAGAGCGCAATCCACCCGCTTCCAGTTGAGGACCATCCCTCAGATTTGGAGGTGCTGATTCTCATCCCAGCTGTTTCTCATTTAGCTGCGAACTGCTCCAGTGAGAGCTGGAGATCACGGCACGATGACGCCAACAGGACCACATCATCTGCAAAGAGCAGAGATGGAATCCTGAGGCCACTGAACCTGAATTCCTCCGCCCCTGGCTGCACTGAGAAATTCTGTCCATAAAAGTTATGAACAGAATCTGACAATGGGCAGCCCTAGCAGAGCTCAACTCCCATCCTGAAGGGGTCCAACTTACTATCGGCAATGCGAACCAAATTCTCGCACCGCTTGTACAGAGACTGAACAGCTCGTAACAGGCCCCCAATCCCATACTCACGGAGCACCCCCCACTGTGTACATTGAGGAACACGGTCAAATGCCTTCTCCAAGTCCACAAAACACATGTAGACTGGATGGCAAACTCCCATGACCCCTCGAGGATCCTAGTGAGGGTAAAGAGTTGGTCCAATGTTCAACTGCCAGGACGGAACCCGCATTGTTCCTCCTAGATCTGAGGATCTAAAGCAAGAAACCCAATTAACATAAATCAACATGTTTCCTTGACATGCATTGAATCTACGTGCATTAGGTTGAACATGTGCAAATTTCTACAGATGCAGTTTGCTAGCTCTGATGTGACGCTCTCGGACCGTCCAATTAAATGGCGCAAAACTGCTGACATTGTCAAATGCCTGCTAGAAGGCCCCGGTGTCGCAAATTCCAAATCTGATTGGCTATAGCAACAGTTTCATAGTGATTTACTTTAAGCTACAGGTGCCTGCACTGTTGATTCTGAAGATCTTGAGGCAGATATCTTTGACCCTAGCAACACATGATGATCTAAACATGATTGGATAAAATCTCTATATATAAACATATGCTGCTGGAAACTGTGCAGTCAGCAGACAAGATATGAAATGAAGAGAACAGACAATTCAGAATAACCTAGTAAATATTAAATACCGGTAAAAGAAAACATTTTAAAACATAAGTTGGTGAGTCTGATAATGTTTAGGCCAGCAGAGAAGGCCTGATGGCCCACAACTGATACATTACAAGAAAAAACAAAGTCTGCCACACTTGCTGTAATCGTACGTTTGAAGCATGCAATACTCACAACAAAGCACGGCCCAGCTGAGGTCTTCAAACACTCCTCCAGAAGCTTCATTCGGAGTCTGTGCAGCTCTGGGCTGTCCCACTCCTCTGGATCTACTCCCCAGTACAGGTCCACGACCTTAACACACACAGAAACATAATGCTCCTTGTCAAAGGACGCGGGCGGAACTTCGTCCTTAGAAAACAAACATATTCGGTAGTAAATATGAAGCTTAATATTTTATTTGCTTAAATCAAAATGCAGCAAATTGTTTTTCTAATTGGAATAAAAATAAAACAGATAAACCAACATTAGGGTTTTGCTGGTTCACAAAAAAGAGGCGGCGTGAACGAGAATCATCAGGATGAACCTGGAAACTGAACCTGAGCCAGTTTAGACTTAAAA